>JAUUDY010372621.1:0-11400 GCA_032361765.1 Panulirus inflatus
TGGTTTCAGTGCATTACACATGACAGCTAGAGACTGAGTGTGAATGAATGTAGCCTTTTTTGTCTTTTCCTAGCATGCGCTTGCGCTGGGAGGGGGATGCTATTTCATGTGTGGTGAGGTGGCGATGTGAAAGGATGAAGGCAGCAAGTATGAATATGTACATGTATATATGTATATGTCTGTGTATGTATATGTATGTGTACGTTGAAATGTATAGGTATGTATATGTGCATGTGTAGATATTGATGTATATACATTTGCATGTGGGTGAGTTGGGCCATTCTTTCTTCTGTTTCCTTGTGCTACCTCACTAATGCAGGAGATGGCGATTAAGTATAATAATATAGATAATATAAGATGTTTGGGAAGGAAGTAAATAATGTGCCAAAAACAAGAGAGCGAATAGGAAAATTGGTGAAGGAGGCAAAAGAAGAAATGATAACAGGTGGTGATGAGATTAGGAGGAGATGGAGTAAGTATTGTGAAGGACTGTTAAATGTGTTTGATGATAGAGTGGCAGATGTAGAGTTATATGCAAGTCAAGAGAGTCAAGGAAAGTGGTTTGTTGAAGAAAGAAGAGGTGGTGAAAGCCTTGTGTAAGATGGGATGTGGCAAGGCAACTAGAGTTGATGGTATTGCAGTTGAATTTATTAAGAAAGGGGATGACTGTGTTCTTAATAGGTTGGTTAGGATTTTCAATGTATGTATGGATCATGGTGAGATGCCTTAGGAATGGAGGAATGCATGTCCATTGTATAAGGGCAGAGGGGATAAAGGTTAGTGTCCAAACTACAGATATATAAGATTTTTGAGTTTATGTGGTTAGTTGTGTGGGAGGGTATAGATTTAGAGATCGAAGGCATATAGAGAGCATTAATTTAAGGGGGAGCAGTGTAATTTCATAAGTGTTAGAGGATGTGTGGATCAGGCATTTTCTTTAAAGAATGTATTTGAGAAATACTTAGATAAGCAGATGGATCTGTATGTTGTTTTTATGGATCTGGAGAAAGCATATGATAGGGTTGATAGTGATCCCTTGTGGAGGGTCTTAAGAATACATGGTGTGGGAGGAAAGCTGCCAGAAGCAGTGAGAAGTTTTTATCAAGGGTATGAGGCATGTGTTCGAGTAGGAGGAGAGGAGAATGAATGGTTCCAGGTGGAGGTTGGTCTGCAGCTGGGATGTATGATGTCACCATAATTTTTCAGTTTGTGTATGGAAGTGGTGGTGAGGGAGGTAAGTGCAAGAGCCATGGAGAGAGGGGTAAGTATTCAGTCTTTGAGGAATGAAAGGGCTTGGGAAGTGAGTCAGTTGTTGTTTTGTTGATAATACAGTACCAGGGGTAGATTCGAGTGAGAAACGGCTAAAGTTTGTGACTAAGCTTGGAAGAGTGCATGAAAGGAGAAAGTTGAGAGTAAATGTGAATAAATGCAAGGTTGTTCGGTTTAGCATGGTTGAGAGACAGATTAGTTTGAGTTTGAATGGCAAAAAATTGGAGGAAGTCAAGTGTTTTAGATACCAGGGATTAGACATGGCAGTGAATGGAACCAAAGAAGCAAAAGTGAGTTCTAGGGTGTGTAAGGGAGCAAAGGTTCTGGGAGCACTGAAGAATATGTGGAAAGAGGAAACATTATCTGGAAGGGCAAAAATGGGTATTTTTGAAGGAATAGTAGTCTTGAGGCATGGGCTGTAGATAAGGCTGTGCAGATTAGGGTGGATTTGTTGGAAGTAAAATGTTTAAGGACAGTATGTGGTGTGAGGTGGTTTGATCAAGGAAGTAATGAAAGGGTAAGAGAGGTGTAGGAGTAAAGAGTGTGGTTGAGAGAGCAGAAGAGGGTATGTTGTAATGGTTTGGACATTCGGAAAGAATGAGTGAAGAAAGTTTGCCGTTTCTTGCATTAGTGAGGTAGTGCCAGGAACAGTCGAAGATAGGGCGCATTTTGGTGACATCCGTTCTCTAGCTGTCATATGTAATACACCTAAGCCACAGCTCCCTATCCACAACCAAGTCTCGCAAACCATAACATAGTTTACCATTTGCCACAAATGGTTTACATATCCTGGTTCAGTCCGTTGACAGCATTTTGACCCCAGTATACCACATTGTTTCATTTCACTCTACTCGATGCATGCCTTTCACCCTTCTTGACATGCCGTGGCTTAGTCCACTGAAAACACATCAACCCCAGTATTCCACATTGTTCTAATTCACTCAGTCCCGGGCATGCCTTTCACTCTCCCTCCTTCACATGCCCTGGTTCAGCCCACTGAAAGCACATCAACCCCAGTATTCCACATTGTTCTAATTCACTCATTCCCATGCATGCCTTTCACTCTCCTGCACATTCCTACCCTGATTGCTCAAAATCTTTTTCACTCCATCCTTCCATCTCCAATTTGGTATGTATTTATAAACTCAAACTTTTTTCTAGAGTGATACTGTTGAATTTTCAGATAACCTCATTTTATCCATCTATGGGAGTTTTGAGTAACAGAGTATCATGCCTTGTTAAATGTCTTTGAGATCTTTTAGATATCTTAATGATTACTGTGCTAGAGTTTCCCTCTGTCAGTTGTCTCTTATGGGTGAGGCACTAAAGGCTAAGAAGTGGCCCTGGAGCAAACCAGTTATGGAGACTTTTGTTGTGGCCATTCCCTTAAGGTTGTTCAAGGAGAGAAAGGGTACCAGAGATAAAGATAAAATACCGAGGGAATTATTTTTGTCTTCATGTATGGCATAGCGAATGATGCATACATGTGGACAAGAAACTAGGTTTTTGGCTCAACAAGACTTATGATATAGCTCATACTGTAAGGAAATTAGCTTTCACTTTCGCCTTCTTCTGAAACCTTTCTCGTAGCAAATTGAGGAAAGGTGTTCTTTGGCACTCTTTCCCCTTTGTAAATGATGCTTTAGTTTGGACATGTTACATCTGACCTCAGAGAGCTGGATTCTGGTATACCTCTGATTCACGAGTGAAGGTGGTTGAATATTTTATTTAGTCTGATTTGAAAGCTTTTTTTCTAACTCTAGTCCTATGTATTTGTTTGCTATCATGCTTATGGGATATACCAAAGAGGAGATTGTGTCCTGCAAGCAATTTTTCTTCTTTTTATTGCCCTGCCTAGCCTTCCCTTCTTATTCAGAAAACATTTTTTTCTTTACCTTTCAGTGGCCACCTTGCTTTCGTTAGTGTTATGTGAATTATGAGCTCATTATGACTCGGAGCCAGTTAGTTGGTGACATCAGCATGATGATGTTTGATAATTGACAGAAAGTGAACCTTGTTAGGGATACAAAGGTCTTGGTGTTTTGAGGATTGGCCAAAAGGGGTGAGTGAAAGAAAGCTTACCCACCAATATTAAGAGGGCAGGAATTATCCAGACATCAGATATTCCCCAAGGAATCTTTCATGTCTCAGGATGCTGACTCAGAGAGAAAAGGTTTTTCAAACTTCAAAATAATTTTTTGGGCAAAAAGAGTGGTTTAGATATGTTGTTATTATTTGTATTTTATTAAGCTTAATTGTTTTTGTCAGATAAGCTCTCACAGTCAACTGGGTGAAGCACTGCAGCAGATGGATATAGACCCAGCAACCGACAAAACTAACTGGGAAGAGCTGTGTGACAATCGGGACTTGCGAGTAATGAACACCTGGGAGCCTCTCAGTAGGTAAGATGGAACAGGCTATAAGGAAGTTGTACACTTTATATTTGATAATGTGTACACATGGTAAAAAATGTATCTTCTTGGATGGGTTCAATGAATTTTGAAATGATCATTACATCTGATGTTGTTTCTGTAAGGTTAGTAAGTAAGCATGAATGTGTGACAGATTTCCTAATAATTTTGGTAGCCACACTTTTGTAGTTATTTACATGAAAATGTGAAATCAATATGATTTGTTAGGGCAAATGACTGGAAAAATTTGCTTGCAATTGATATGTTACAACATCATGAAAGCAGGGTTACTAATGTGAGGCCATACCAATGGGCAATTCTCAAAATCCTTCATCTGTGGTGTTATATTGTTTCACACAAAAAGTGGTAAGATAATCATTTTCCCATGTGTACACAAGATTTGCTTCACATATGAATTTTAAATGTTTGCATAAAGGGACAGCTAAGTTTGACATAGTCTTCAGTCTTATCATTGGATAAAATGTCTTTATGACTGTGTTTCCTTATTACGGGAGTCAGCCAATAAGCAGTGATAAAGAGGGTTCTCCATCTCTTTGGGAGTAGTATTGTAATATTCCAGTCATAGTACATGGGAAACCCATCATCTGCCCCTAAAGACAAGATCATGGGGCAGTAAGGTAAAGGTGAAGATAAAGGTAAAGGAGAGAGGTGCAGGTATGCAATCAATTGGGGGTGGTACTTCCTGGAAGGTGAGTCACTTGTTTGCGTATGACGCAGCGGTGATGGCAGATTCAAGTGAAACACTGCAAAACTGGTGTTTGAGTTTGGAAGATTGTGTATGAAAGGAGAAAGTCAAGAGCAAATATGAATAGTGTTATTCAGTTTTGCAGTGAAGATAATGACCTCTCCTACCACACATTCCTTTAGCCCCTCACCCATCCAACAGCATACTGCAGCTCCCGTGATTCCATTTGTTCACATATGCACTCCATGTTAACTAAAACGCTTCACTTCCTCTAAATTCTTCTCAGTCAGACTCACACTTTAGGTAACCTGTCTCTTTTCATTTTCTTTTATTCACATTCACATGTACTCACAACTTTCTGTTTTCTCAGTCCCAAACTCAGACACCAGCTTCTGCAGCTTCTCATTCAAATCTGCCACCAGCACCATTTCATCAGCAAACAACATCTGACTCTCCTCCCAAGCCCCCACCCATAACAGACTGCTCACCTGCTCCCCTGTCCAAGACCCTCGCATTCACCTCACTCACCACCCCGTCTGTAAACAGACTGAACAACCATGATGTTATCAAACACCCCTTTGTCAGACTCTCCATTACCTAGAATGAGGCACCCTTCTCTTTACCCACTCGCACGTATGCCATTCTCTCTTGACAAGAATTCAGTGCTTCTAATGGCTTTCCTTCCTCACTATATGTTGTAGCACCTTCCATAGAGCTTCTCTATAAACCTTATCATATGCTTTCATCATATCCATAAGTGCCACTTGGAAATCCCTGTTTCTCTAAGTATCTCTCACGTACATTCTTCAAAGTGAACTCCTGATCAACGTGTCGTCTAATGCTCTTGAAACGTTATTACTTTTCCTTAGTCTAATTCTCTCTGCATGCCACCACCCTCTTAGTCACCGCTATTCCAGTCATCAAACACATTCAGCAATCCTTCATAATATGCACTCTGTCTCTTCATCTTTTCTCTCCTTGTTACCAATTCCTCATTTGCCCTGTTTTTGATGTTTCCATTTGTTCCTTTGTTTTTCTTGCAAATTTAACCTCCTTCCACATTTTCTTGTCCTCCCTAAAATTTCTTGACACTCTTATACCCCAACTCTCATTAGCCCCCTTTTTCAGCTCTTGCATATTCCTCTTAACATCCTGCTGCTTTCTCTTGTACATCTCCCATGCTCCTTCCCTGTAAGTTGTGCCCACCTTTCTTTTCTTTTTCACTAGCAATTAAACTACATCATGCCACCACTCCTTTCTCACCTGCCTTGATGTTAAATTCCATTAGATTCTTTTCTTTCCATTTGTATGTAGTGTCCAAATCACTTTCCGTATTTCTTTGGTTTTTCTTATTTACCATTGGTATCTTATTTTTGAGTTTTCAGCAGATGTTTTTATATTACTGATATTTACACCTTTGTCTGTGTCAGATATCAATATTACCGAGAGAATTGAAACTAATACTGAGCTTTGTGGCTCCCAGAAGCACATGTATTGGTTTCGTAATCTTGAGTTTTCAGCAAATGTTTTTACATTATTGATTATTTGTAGTTATTATACTTTGTCGCTATCTCCCACGTTAGCAAGGTAGCACAAGGAAACAAGACAAAAGAATGGCCCAACCCACCCACATACACATGTATATACATACATGAGGCGAGCGAGAATACTGGGTGAGAGCCTAAGCAAACAAATATGGAAGACACCAGAAGCGGCTTCCATCGCTACTTGAGACGACGTGAACACAAGATAGATCTAGATTCATCTTCTGGTCACGTCAGGCAGCGGATATTGCTGTGAATGAGTGGAGGTAGCAGAACAAGCGATCCAGAGAGCGACGCGCCAAAACGTCCGACCGGGTGACGACCGCTTGCAAGGACTATTTCCCGCCAAAACGCTGGAATCAGCATCTCCTGAAGACCGTTGAACGGAGGAAACGTTGAGGTATGTCTTGGTTCTAACCCGTTTGTTTCCAGATCAGTACAATACTCTCGAAAATGGAATGGGTATACAATAACCTATTAATGTATGTGCTATTCTCTAAAATTGTCACGACTTAAAAACTTTAGACTGATATCAATGTATAACCTATAAACTTTTCAATCGATAACCTGATTATTTTTCCATACAAAATACTCATTTAAGACTTTTCTTCTAATATTAAAACATACAGAGAGAAAATACACATGACATACAATACAACCAATAGCATTGTGACTGTCAAACTTGGGGAAAATGGCTGGGATAAGTGGGTTAAAGACTAGCTACAATAGGGGAAATCCCACCTTAGAAAATTACATCAACACAATATAACGAACAAAGAATCAATACCTTGGTGGCTCACAAAAATCTTCGTGAGTGAGAATTTGCTAGATAGGACTTGCTGATAAAGCAAGGGTTTTCAAACTGAGTTTCACAGAACCCTAAGGTTCCTTGAAAGCTTGCAGGGTTTCGATGTGATCTTTCATGAGACTGGGAAAAAGAGATGAGATGATCTTTGTTCTTTTATTTTTACTGACAGTCAGTGACAACGTTGAGAAAAGTCTGGAATGGGTGCTCTGAGATACATTTACATCTTTTAATGTGGATGATAAAACACCTAAGCTTCAAAACTGTCTTATGGGGAATTAGCAACTCTTATCAAGATTTTGTATGTAATGCTCCCACACAGTCACAGCTACACACAGGAACATCTGTATACACACACAGTTGATGATAAAACACTGCTTACTATGGCTAATCAGGTGAGGTTATGTACTTCTATGTTTAGTTCTCTAGACTCACAAGAGTTATGACCCCATAATGTTATGTAATACATTCTAAATGTGTCTTGCTTTTTCACTTCATGTAATAAACAAACATCATGATTTGTAAATATTTTGCTCAACTATGAGAGCATCAGTAGAAGCTAAGTATGATGTGTCATTTCTTGTTTTTTGTGCTAAGTTATGACTATACTATAACCTCTTGGACAAGTTTCCAGTAATTCATTTTTAAAAGGTTCTTTAGCCGTGAAAATTTTGAAAACCCTTGTTATAGAGCACAGAGATGAACTGACAGGAAAACTAGCAAGAAGCAATGTAATTTATAAAAAGGTGGGGAAACTGTTGACAATTCAAGGATTGGAGCAAAAGACACATCCACTAAAAAATTAGGAAGAAGTTACAAGAACTAAAGGCTCAAATAAGCCTTCATCATTCAACTTGCTTTAGATTTTTTGTCAAAGTATGACCATTTTACACGATCAAGAAAATTAGTGAAAAGTGCATATTTCTGAGGACTAAAGTTATGACTCTTATATCCTTCAATCCTTGGAAACATATAAGTTCTTTCAAAATTTCCCTAGCTAAAGTCTGACTTTAATTTAAGTTATGAGGAAAATTAATTCCAGGTTAAACCTTTTCAAAAATGGCATCACTCCGGCAAAATCCAAACTAGCATTAAAGGTCTTCTGCCAACAATTTCATTTGATCCTGGGAAATAACGATATTAGCTTCAATGAGAATCTTACTTGGTCTCCCTTGAAGTGAGACATTCCTCAAGGAAACTGTACTTCTTTTTGTCCAATAACAGTGAAACAACTGTACCGAAGGTGATTTTTCCACTCATAGCGTACCCTCGTGCATGTGAAGTTTGTAACAAAAAAATGCATGCTTGATAATTAATTGCCATTTCCCACAAGTGCAAGGTAGTGTCAGGAAAAGATGAACTGCCTCATCCACTCACTTCCACTCTCTAGCTATCATGTACAATGCACTGCAACCAGGCACCACAAACCTTTCTAGGATAACCCCAAAAGGCTTCATATGCCCTGGTTCAGCACAATGACAGCACCTCAACCTTTGTATACCACATCACTACATTTCACCCTATTCCTTACAAGACTTTCACCCTTCTACACATTCAGACCTCTTAACACTCAAAACCCATCCTTCCACCTCCTCCTTAGTCCCCCCTTTTCCCTTGTTCCCCCAATTACATCATGTATATCCTCTTACTCATCCTCACCCTATGTCCAAACACACTTCAACACACCCTCTTCAGCTCTCTCATACATACTCTCCCTACACTATTTCTATCTTACCATATCTGATCAACTCTCCTCACACCACATTTTGTCCTCATAAATTTCATTTCTAATCCATCCATCCTCTTCTGTACATTTTTGTCAAAATGTACATACCAATGGGGCTACTATATCATGATCCACACCCATCTTTGTCCTCACAAACAGTGACCTCTCTTCCTTCTTTCTACACATTTCACCATGTGCCCAGGACTTTTGCAATCTTACTCACCCAAGGGCTCGCTTCAGCTCCCATGGTTCCATTTTCTGCCATTCCTACTATCAGGTATTTAAACCATTCCACTTCTGAGTCCTCTCCATCCAAACATACACACTTCAAACTATCTGTCTCTTCAATGCTAAACCTAATCTTACTTTCATTCACATTTATTCTCAACTCTCACACACTCTCCCAAACCTAAAAACCAGGTTTTGCAGTAAACAGTAACTGACTCCATCTCCCAGTCCCCTCATCCCAACATATTGCATACCTACCCCACTCTCTAAGGCCCTCACATTCATCTCCCTTACCGAAGGAGATACCCAAGAATTTATATAATTGATGGCAATTCCATCTCCACCATCCATTTTTTTCTTATTTTCCTGAATGTATGTGATTATTAGCATTTCCTAACTGAACGTACAGATCTCTTTACATTGACTACTTAATGAAAGACTCCCAGCCTCTTTCCCACTGTTAACCAAGTAATACAACAACTTAATGAAGTAATCTTGCTTGTCTGACCCTTATTCTAACTCAGTCTACATATTCCTCACATCAATTATGCTATTATTCATAAGAACTAAATGTCATGGTCTCTAACATCCTCCCAGAAATGCATTCAAAGCATGAAATCATTCCTGATCAGTTTCATTAATGTAATCCACAACACCAAAAATGGATCATAGGAAATATAATTTCCTTGCCAAGCAATGCGCATTGCACAAGTACAAAAAAAATCTTATAGTCTTACCTAATTGGTTGATTAATGATATGCTCAACATAGTTGAGGAATGAGTCCAATTTTAGTGCCTGCTCCAAACGTTGAATATGCAGAGGTTTAGAAAACTCTGCATCCTCCATCATTGTAACCTAAAAGAAAAGAATTAAATGTTTGATTTAACATGTTAATGTAACACCTTTTAAATGTATAATGTTTTTTTTATACAGCATACACCTAGATATACTTTCAAATTCTAGGAAAGATGATGAATAATATTTAACTGAAGACTCCAAGGTAGCAAAAAAGATTTTTATTTTATGCCTAATTGCTTTTCCTGCCGAAGTGAAGGAACAAAGGGACAACATTATTTGCATACATCCACTTCCTAGCTGTCATGTGTAAGGTACTGAAATACTGAATACGTCCCAAAGACTATTCCATGGTTTAACTTTATCTCTTCATATGACTTGGTTCGGCCTAGTGACATCACATTATCCTCACATACCATGTTGATGTAGTTCATTCTATCCCATGTATGCCTCTCACCTTCCAGAACGTGCAGACTCTAATGGCCCAAAGCCTTTACTCTTTCATTCCATCTTCCCCTTCCCTTAGCTCCCTCGCTTTTTCTGACACATAGTTCCCTATGGTTAATCTTCACTCATCCTCTCCATATCTCCACACCATTTCAGCACACCATGTTTGGCTTTCTCAATCAGACTTCACTTGGCAGCACAAGTTGTTCTTACACCATCACTCCATACACTGTTAACCCACCTTACAGTATGTCTTCAGGTTTTCACTTCCATAATAATTAGAAAATTTCAAGTTAGTTTGACAGAGTGGATGACCAGGTAGGTGAAGTATACATAGTTTAAGTAAGAGCATATGACATGCTTAAGGAAATTTTTTCCATACCTGGTACCAGTTAGGCTTCTGATGGCATTTGGTTTGTGCACTGCTTTTGTGTTTATATGTTGGGTGTGAGTGGTATGTATTCATTATATGTGATGCCCAGTACAAAGTAGTTGATGCTTTTCTAGAGAGGAGGTGATTGGATATTAAAAAAAGACGGGAAGGTGAATGTTGGATTTGTGTCTCTGGTTGAGAGGATGAATGAAGATTTTTCTGGAGGTACAGGAATTTTGTTCTGGATGAGCTAATTAACGTTGTGTAATGGAGTGTTGTTTGTTGTTCCTCTGTGGTATCAGGGTTCTATGATGTAATGCAATCAGCATATAAGTACCTTCATACTTCATAAAGGATTTCTAGACTGATTGGTACTTGCACCATGTAAACAGAGCGGAACTTGTCACTGCAAATCCGTGTTGTGGGACGAAGCGACAATACTCCACGAAGGCCTAAGCATACAAATACGAAAGACATTCGAAGCGGCTTCAATCGCTACCGAAAACAACGTTAACACAAGGTCTGGTTTCATCATCTGGTCACGCCAGAGAGCAGAGATCGCTGTGAACGAGTGGAGGTAGCAGGACAAGCCATCCAATTAGAGGGCGACACACCAAGGCCGTGGAATCAGTACCTCTTGCGGAAGGCCATTGAACGGTCGAAACATTGAGGTATGTCTCAGCTCTAATCCGTTTGTTTCCATGCCATCCTGTTTTCCACATTTGTCATAAGAGATGAGATATCTTGGGGATGGAACCCAAGTCTTTACACAAAATCCACTTATGTTTCTTATGCACATAGCCTTAAGGTGACGTAAGATATTTTAAATAATTTTGCGCATGAAACTTTTCATTCTTATGCACATAGCCTGAAGGTAATCTGTACGATATTTTAAATAATTTTGCACATGAAACAAAGTTTGTGTAATACCGAACCATCAGAAAACTAAGGTGTCACAACTTCAGCAATTTGAATTGGCTTTGTAAGTGTTCCCTCCACAATGTTTTTTGACATACATGTAAAAGCGTTGCGGAAGATGAAAGCCGGCAAGGCAGCGGGTTTGGATGGTATTGCTGTGGAATTTATTAAAAAAGG
>JAUUDY010372730.1:0-11400 GCA_032361765.1 Panulirus inflatus
TATACGGAAAATAACCTACAAGTACAAAATTTCGTCGGATAAGAAAGTTTAAAAAACACGCGATGACGAGTAGCCTATTCGTCCCAATATTGCCACACCCACAATGACCGCACACCTACGTGGCCACTCGCGTTCTCTTTTGTGCCTGCCTCTCTCTGTTGTTCTTTAGGGTGTCATACTATGTGGGCGTAATCATTAACAAAACGTTAAGTCGTTCTTTTAACATTGGATTAGATAACTAAAAGAATGTGGACTTTGAAATTTTCAGAGATGTACGAACTTTTTAACGACGAACAGTTTACTATACGAGTGTTTGCAGTCTTCTTTTACGAGCACTGAAGAGGGCCCTCCACAAAACACCGTAAAACGCATGACAAGCAACGGAAACCACTTTAGTCAGTGTGACCAAGGGTTCCACGCACAACCTCGCCACCACAAATGACATTATTAGAGTGGGCCATTATTCCATCAAACCCAACTCACTTTTCACTAATCATTAGGCGTCACTGAAGTATAACATAGGGGATTAAGGTTACTACATAATTACCACCGAGACAGTGCAATATGCAAGGCAATGGGCATTTGCCGCAGGTCTTGAAGTATTAAGAGCATCTGTTCCTCTGGGACGATACACTGTCTCTCATGTCCAAGCAATGCAATACCTTTGGCAATCATTTGTCTCTGAAGCCGGGCGTTCCCTCCACACATTAATTTGTGACAATTGAGACTCGGGACACGAGTCTTAGTTTTTAGGCGGCTGACCCCACTTCCCTCATTCCTCTAAGAGGCTTTAGTCTTAAAAGCTCCGCTTTGGGGTCTTCGATCTCCATCCAGGTAACGGCAAAGTACTGTCCGGTGCAAGAGTCCGTCTATACTTGATAATCGCATGTAGGAGGAGACCTGAACATGCCACACGCCGCTGCGCATGAACTGATTTCATTCATGTCTGTACGTACAGTGTGTGGTTATAGGCTTTGCTGTTACTCTGTCGTCGCTATAACAGCATAGAGGAAAGTGAAGGTTTTATACGATATGATGCAAAGCGATTTTCCTAGAGGGATGAGGTGGATGTAAGATATTCAAAGCGAGTTCCAACAGAAGAGTAGCATGTAATTCGGGTACGATTTTCCTTGTTAATATTCCTTTTGCTAGTGGAAGAGAAAGTTTTTCAGCATAGTTCTGTTTATAAATGTCTTTGGGTTGCATTATTCTTTTCTATTATCCCAGGGAGATTATTAACACAAACGTATTCCGAAATTCAAGGTTTATAAAGGTATATTAATCTTCGACTACCTCGGGACCCCGATACAATACTCTAAGGAAAGAATTTTTGAGAAAATATGTGTTTCAGGGGTCGATTTAGATTAACAATTGCTCATGGTGGTAAGGGACACATTTCTATTATTTCTAATACGAAATAGAATGTAACTGTAATTCACTTCTACTCATGGGGAAGCCAGTTTCCAGGTGCTACAATGATAATATGTGGATATAGCAGTTCAAGTAACTATGCACTGAGTGAATATGTATGTCTTGTTACGAGTGAAAACTAAATTTGAAAAATAACTGTTTTATTAAGTGCTTCAAGTAACTAAAGTATGAGTCGTTACAGTTTTCGCGATATAGGAAATTAATCAAAGTCAGGATGTTTGAAAGTATAGCTAATAGTGTTTAATTTCATATAGGTACCAGTAAAGACCATCTCGTAAACACCTCCATTAAGGTGTGTTTCAGTCACCAATATGGATCTTCAGCCGGAATTGGTTACAAACTTCGGTTCAGACTAGGATTTCTAATGCAGGTTTAACTCCATTAGAGTTAATACTATTTTTTTTTTTTCCAACAGACTTTTCCACCATCTTCGACCCTAAACTCGCTTGTTCGGAACGCTCCCAGTGTACATTTTTTCCCCCCTCAGCTCAGTGGCTTCCCCAGGAATTTTATATCGATCAAAACTTTCACCAGCTCACTCGTCCAGCACGTTGTAGGCTACATTTTTTTTTTCTTGTACACCAATTTCGTAAACTCATAGATATCAATGTAAGGAATTATTTCGTAAACTCATAGATATCTATATCAATGTAAGGAATTATTTTTTTTTTCATTCTAGTTTTACCATCACAGCTGGAATCATGTCATCACACATCTTTAGAAATAACAATTGTGATGATCAGTACGTCAACTGCTCTACCAACCTTAAATACGACATGAATGAGCTGTTTCTTGTCATACTTGAAAGCCTACGTCGTACACCTCTCGCAATTGCGTTCTGTGAACGTATGAGAATTGCACATTTACGTATAGGGATGGGTTAGCTGCAGTCAGTATATTTATCTATCCTCTCCGAAAAAGAAGGAAGAAATTCCACCACATGATCTGAAATCTTCCCTCACCTTCCATTTCATCAGTGTGGTACGCTTGTGTAGTGGTGTATCTTCAGCATCACCATGGGAAATAATGCTCTCCGCCATATTTTCAGGATTCCTTATCTTTAAGCTCTCACCAATTTTTCAATTGAATTGCTTGGAATCTTTTTTATACATATTTTTGTCTCCCTTCGCCCAGTATTTGGAAATTTCTAGAGCCACCCAGTCACCCTGAGAACTTGCTGCCGGCTGAAAACGGAGCGGAAACCCCGCCTCCTTCCCCCCTTTCCCCCTCCCTCATCCACCTGTGACGTCATGGCGAAGGATCTGTTCTTTGTCGAGGTAGAGTTATTCTTCTATAAAAGTTACCGCTCTATGTTACGTTTTCTATGTATTGATCCTTCAGAGAAAACGTAGAAAAATTGTAGAAAAGGATGATTATTTACACAGCTTCATTATTTTGTTGGAATATACAGCTTTATAGCTAAAACTTACACTTATGATACTATCTGATATAAATATACATTGATTGATTTGTGTCTTGTTCCAATGAATTTCATCAATATCGCTTGATGAACGAATCGCATGATACTTAGCATTCCCATTATCAGTAAACTAATACATACCATATATCTAGAAAATCTCTTTTTCATACCAGGAGCTCAAATAGTATTTTCGGTTTCTTAAAGTATTACAGGTGTTAATGTGCCGTAAAATATAATTGCAGTTGCCATGACAGCATACCGTACCGCCGGTGCTGCCACCTAGGAGGAAAATCCGAGATCTTGACATTTCACCGGAAGTCGGCCGAATCAGTACGTGGCGGAGTGCGCTTTGCGTTGGTCTCGCTCTCCACATATTTTCATCGCTTTCTTGTGTTTCCGACCCGTAGAGGTCACTGGGACAAAATTTACCTCATAACTCAAGATAATAGTATGTCCATGTCGGGCGAATTCGGAAACCCGTTGAGAAAATTCAAGCTCGTCTTCCTTGGCGAGCAAAGTGGTGAGTATGCTAGTGTTGACTATGTAATCATGTCATGTGCTTCACACATATGTATCCTCATGAGACAGACTCGCACATAGCCCACTGGCTATGTACAGGCGGTCGTATTAGTAGTATATTACAAAGAAGGGTAGGTAAATGAGCGCAGTTAGCCTGGGGTTGGGGCGTGGGGACGTAGCATTGATTTTCGTGAATCAGCTGGTTGGGTCTGGGGTGGGGTGGGGAGGGGGTGGCTACTGGCGACACATCGTCTGCCTACCTGACATGGGCGGCGCCCACGCCCACTTTGCCCTCCTATGGCCCCAGTTTGATTTTTAAGGAAATGCCTGCTTGCTCTCTCCCGTAATATGCTTGTTAAGTTGGTGGACAGAACCTAACGTAGGCGATGCCTACGCCCACCCAACCTCATCATAGGGTTCTCTTACCATTTCCCATTCGTAATGCATCGTTTCTCTGTTTTAGATTGTATAGTATAAAAGAAGGCAAAGGTTTTTCAATGTACAGAGGGTATGCCATTTAAATATGTGCCGGAAATTAGTCGGTTTTTCATTTAGGATGTAAGTAGATCCCCCCCCCCAAAAAAAAGAAATATTTATGTTCCATAGATCAGAAAAATAGAGTAGCCAAGATGCTCTAACAAAAGGATGTGAAGACAATGTGCAGGCTTCAGTTTTACCTTCTTCCGCCCCTCAGAAGCGATTAATCGTAGTAAGAAAACCATGGCAGAATTTCCAGTGGGTGACTGTTTCCATATTTTTTTTAAGGATATTTTAATGATTATGCCTTACAGAAGTTAGGAAATTAAAAATCTTATTCATTTGCGAGCTAAGTTATATATATATGAGTGCTTTTAAAAACTAGATCTATAAATTCCACGTAGGAAATTTTGTAACTCGTGGGACGTAAACTGAAAATACCCACTATTGTCATATAGTGCCCTTCATTCTCATATTTGTCTAAATACGTAAGTTCAAAACCAAATTCTTGATATAATGTGTTATTTATTCAGCTAATAAAAAACTTACTTTTACAGTTTATGCCACTCAGAGATAAGTATTTCTATAAGTCCAATATCCCCTAATATCCATTTGCTAGCTAAGTAGTGCTTATCAAAGTGCGTGTAAAAATATAGATCTATCAATTTTGTGTAAACATCTAATAATTACTGTGAGACGTAAACTGTAAAATTATCTCCATTTAAGTTTGAAGTATGAAAAACAGGCTACTGTAGTTTTCACAGCAGCCTGTAGACCATTGCTAATACTTGAAAGTTCAGTGATTTTCAACAAGTTCTGTTTTGGTTAAGTTATACAGTAATATGGTAAATTTCCCTTCTTGGTAATGGGGACACTCGAGCTTGTCCATGAATCATATGGTGAATGGTAGACCATTGTTCACTGTTGTCACTTCTTCGTATGGAATAATGCCCCAGATATGCCTTTCGTGCTAATGGAATAATATCCTCTGCCGTTCAGAAAGTCATTTTTGATCAGGATGCAAAGTGGTACATAGTCTGCAGGCCACCTTTCTTCTACTGGATGCTTTGTATTCCACAGGCTGCCCCAATATTCCAAATGCCATCAAGGTAGGGGGTAACCTAACCTAACCTCCATAGCACATCATACATTGTGCACAGGGACACTGCTTAAGCAGGTATAGTTCCAGGCAAAAGCTGAGCAGTGGTGTTTGGGCTGCTACGGAAACGGTAAGGTGGCGTAGGAGAGGCCAGGTAGGACTTTACCTTCTAAGGCATCCTGTAGACCACATGGTGGCCAGGATGTGAAGGTAGCTAAGATGAATGGTAGCACTTCATCCTCTAAGGCATTCTGTGGACCACATCATGGCCAGGAGATGAAGGTGGCCCAGAGACCAGGTGGCATTTTGGCTCCAGCGAAATAGCTGGTTGGGAAAAGTGTACTTCACTTCTACAACATCTTTGGAATTTTAGAATCTTTTATGGATTGGTAGTATCTGTTGTGGAAAATGAATTAAGACCAGGGACTATTTTTTTTATTTTTCAACCAGTGGTGTTGAATCAATGGTGGCAAGAGGATGAGTGAAAATGTAAGGTTGTTTTGAGATGAAACTCAAAATCAGCAAAGCCTATAAAAATCCCTACCCAATGCCCCAGAAGAGCAAAGCTTTACCTTCTCTTTGGTGTTATTTGAGTAAATTGTATGTTTAACAGTACATCAGAATTAGCTTGGGATACTAAAAGATTGTGTTTGCAACATTACTATTAGTAGAATACATTGTTATAGATC
Organism: Panulirus inflatus; assembly: GCA_032361765.1. Taxonomy (NCBI): domain Eukaryota; kingdom Metazoa; phylum Arthropoda; class Malacostraca; order Decapoda; family Palinuridae; genus Panulirus; species Panulirus inflatus. The sequence continues at coordinate 5,636 of JAUUDY010372730.1, forward strand.
ATACAATAGTTGGAATATACATGTCTTGCATTTTACTTCTTAGGGGCCAGGGGCAGTGATTGCAGTTAGTTGCATGTCAGCATGAATACCAATCTTTGGAAATTGTATAAATTCTGTTGTTTTACAGTTCACCTGATTCTTAGTGTATATTATATATTGACAAATGCATACAGAATTATTTTACCATAAAATGCCAATTTAGAATTATATGAATTATGTTACGTTGCAATTGACATAAATCTGTCGCCTTTTTATTATGGCATATTCATTCATTTTCATATGGATGTCGTTTTATAATTCCATAATTCATAATATGTGTTGAATTGTAATCAGTGTAAGTGTATAGTTTTCCATCCTGATAAATAAATAATTCCTGTTTGATTGGAGGTGGTTACACGGATACTCATTCCTGCTGTATTTGATAGTTTCAATTCACATGTGTTTGCACATTCCTGTGGCTTGCTTGCAAAAATAACCCTAATGGTGAAAAAAGGTAGATGGTACCTCTAGGGAAAGTGAAGTAGGGTCTTCATAGGTTGATTTATTTTTCAGTAAATCATTTTTATTGATGTATTATATTCAGTCATACATTTTTCATCATTGTCAATGCCTTGCCCACTTTTGAATTGTTTATTGTCAAAGCATAGGAAAAATGAGTACAAATTATTTTGTGCAGTTTTCATATATCTAACTGCAAACATTGTTGAATGATGTAAGGGTCATCAGTATAATGTATGTATATTGATTGATAATTGGACAGCCATATACTCCGTTTATGCCAGAACAGATTGATGACATCATTTCTGCCACCAGATACAAATGAATTTCAAAATTTGCAAAGGCATTTGTTGTAATTCAAAGGGCACACATGGATTAAGTAATTGATGAGTTGTAGCTTGCATCATTGAATGCAGTTGCATATTTTTACTGCACTGGGAGGATGTTTTACACTTGCTGAACACCATCTCTTGAACATTCTCTACTTTTAAAGAACCTCTCGAATTTATTTATGCAGTCTGCATTAACTATGCCTTCTGTCATTCTGCTCCATTAACCTACATTCTTATAATATAAAAGTATTTCTCTGCATCCTTTTAACAGATTTCTTAATTTCATGTTATGTCCTCTGGTTGCTTTATCCATACATATCTCAAAGAACTGTTCTCTGCCCATGTCATCTATCTGTTTGAAAACAAGGTTGTGATAATGTCAACCCTAACTCCTCTATCCTCCAAGATGATTAGACTTAAAAGCTTGAGTCTTTTCCTGAAACCTATTTCTCTTAATTCTGGTACCATCTTAACTGCTGCCCTACTCTGTATTTTACGGTATTATACTTGAAGGAAGCTAGGGATTTTAGGATTATGGAAAACGATGAATAGAAAATGAATTGACCATGCAGAAACCTAACTAACATTGCTCAGAAGCATACGTATACATCATATTCAATATTGGATTACAAATAAATCAGTGTTGTTTTCATCTGCTTTCATGCGCAGGTTTTTTTAGTTGTCATTGTCATTCTTTTTCATTTTGCTCTTTTTTGTTTCTTGAAAGAAGAAAAGTACCATCCCAGGGAACTTGATCAATGTGAATAAAGTTCTGCTCACTGTAACAAATCCATGGATGTAATATTCATTCTTATAGATAAGTTATGTATGCTGCTTCCACAGCAAGTAGTTACCGTACTTTTATTGTTTAACTGAGAACATAACTGATCTGGTACACCATGGAGGAAGTTCTTTTATTTCTTGTCATACTATGGGTTCTATTTGCTGGTAGTAGGATGAACATGTGCACCTCCACCAGTGATGCTGTCTTCCCAAATTTTTCAAAGAACACTTAGATTTTAAGTAGATTTTGATTGGTACTGACTGCTTTGTCAGCCCTTTTTTATTATATTTCTTTTTAGTAAAATACTGGACCTTACGGTATTTTCATATCCTCGGTATATTTTTATATACCTCTCGCACCTGCATTCTATTTGTAAAGTTTTAGAGCTTTAGTCTGTTCCAGAATTTTTCTTTTTACAGAATTAAGAAAATGATAAGAACTTTAGTACGTTATGTAACCTAACCTGTTTTAGGCTTGTATGATGTTAACAGTTGTGATAGAAGTGGGAGAAAGCAGGTGCTTTAAATATTGTCATCTGTTATCTTATTTCCCTCATTTTAAAGTTCGCATTACTCCTCTTGCTATTGTCTTCACAGATTCACCAAACTTTGTTGTGTTTTCTAATGATGTCATCCATCATTATTATCCTTTGATCACTCATGCATCTCTTTCATATAATTATTCCAGTTTCTGTAGGTGTGAATGAAAAGCATAACTTCATAAGGGCCTTGTTGAAAATATATACTTTCAATGAATATGGTGATTGCTTGAAGTGTTTTACTTTATTTAGTACTGGGAGCAAGCAATGAAACTGGCTTACCAGAGTGCTGTCATGTCACCCAGCCTTTGTTACTAAAGGATTATCTGTGGTCGGTCAGAATTGTTTCTAATTGACCATCATTTCTGGGTCTGACATCAATGATGTACTTTTAGTGTAATTAGGAAAAATCAAGTCAAAGTTTTCAGAGTGGCAGTTTAGATAATACTAATTGTGTAAATTCACCATGTAGTCTCCAAAGTAGATTTTCTTAAGTTTCTCACCCTACTCCAAGTAGTCCATATGTTAAGAGCTCTTGGACAAATTTCTTACATTGTTCACAGCCATTACAAAGGTCTTCTTGTTTTGCTATGCTCAGTCCATTTTCCTCTACCACCTGTTTGATTGTTCTACACCAGTCCAATGTTGGTCGTCCTGATGGTCTTTATTAGATTTACAATCAAATATTCTTTGGGGACCTGTGTCCTGTTGTTCCTTGTAATACAACAGTATTACTGCATTTTTTATATGATATTTTCATCCCACATGAAGAAGAGGTTAGGACATGAATGGTTAGATTAAGAAATGTTGATTACCAGTTGATAATATAACTTCCCCTTTATTGGTCTCAAACCTTAGAAAACCTTATCTTGAAATTCAGCTATTTTAAGCAACTAATGATCAGATTTTTTACATATCTGGCACACATTATGTATTGTAGAACAAATGTCAGTTCCAGTCTGCTCTTAACAACTTTCTAAGATATGAACATTTAGAGTCATGTATGTAGACCACCACCTCATTAAAGACAAGTGCTCAGTTTATATTTTGAATTATAATGAACTCTATTAGTCTTTGCTTTAAGCCACAAAGATGTTTTTCATGCTATGCATGATATTGATATGTATGAATCACCATGGGAATCATTTTGCATCATTAAGCCTGTAAATAAGATTAGCAAGTGCTCTGAAGCTCAAGAAATTGGAGGGCAAAACAGACTGAAAAAGGAACCCAATTTTAATCCATAGCTATGGAGGGCAAAACAGACTGAAAAAGGAACCCAATTTTAATCCATAGCTACAGGGCTTCTCCCACAAGACCTCCACAACCAGATTTTAGACACCACCATTGTTGCATCCAGTGCAGTGACCCAAAATAATCTTCCATGAAAATGTAAATCATGGCAACTCTCCAGGTTGAGACTTGCAACTCAGATTTTAAGCCATTCTAATAACTTGGCAGAATTAGCAAGCCTCATGAAAGCTATCCCAACCTAATTTCCTTGTTAACTTGTGTCTGGAAAATGTATTTGCTGGGCTTCAGAAAAGAATGAATGATAATGAGAAATCTCAGTGATTGCAACAAATTTATATTTCCTCTGGTGAGTTGGTAAGCATAGAATTGAAATATACCTGGAGGAAAGTATGTGACTGCAATACATGATACGCTGAAGGTATTCGTGCATATGACCCTTAGTGTTGTTGACTGATGGACATTATCATGTAAGATGAGTCACAAATGTTGCCTTGCAGTCTCTAGTCACCTGTAATACAGGTAGAATATTGGAAATCTATATTCCTGTGAACCACCTGTGTCCTGAATTTTCTTATTATATGGATTTTAGAAGTGTATGAGCCACAATATGATGAGAATATAGTAAAACAGAGTGTTTTTTATATATAATGTAGGTTTGAATCTTATTTATTTGTAATATGTGTAAGTATATGTTACATGAAACATTTAGTCAAGAGTTGAATTATATACTAGAAACTCGAGCTCCAAGTTGCCAAATGTGAATTTGGTAGACCACAGATTTTGGGAGCTTATGTATTGTAGAAATACATATCTTCAGTAATCTTCTTGTGTAAAGAATAGTATGGTGCTCCCAGGATCATTATCATTAGAGCACGGATTCTACAGATTTAGATGTATACTAAGTTTAGCCACATCATTTCAAAAATTTCTATTTGGCAAGAAAACTTTTAGCTATAGCTACTTGCATATTATCTTGTGATTTCACGTGGGGAAATTAAGTGTTTATGGTTGCACAAGTGGATATTATGAGAAATTAACTTGACACAAAAACAGAATGAAGAAACTGGAGGAACTGTTGGTTTGAAAAAATCCATGGTTCAATTGTTAGAACCGATCAGCCATTTCATTTTGTCTTGCGTGACATACTAATCACTTCTCGTTTTGAGCTGCCTGTTACCTTTTCTGAGAAGATTTCTCTGTTTTATTCTTGATATACTACAGAAGAGACTGCCATTGTAGGAAATATGAAATGAATGAATGATACTATATAGAATAGTAGAAAAAATCACGATGGCCATGACTTGCATGACAGTCACAAATTGGCATTCCTCACCCTCTCAGAAGAAAGTTCAGCCTTGCACCCTCTGCTATTGCTTCACTTTATTAGTTCTGGCACAACAAATGGTGGGTTTAAAGGATGTTGAAACTACAATATTTTATTTGACACTTAAGATAATGACTGGTATGACATTTAACATTACTTGAGCTAAAAAAGATTAGGCTAGCATCCCCAGACATTAGCAATGAAAAGATATGAATAATTCTCTAAGGGTATTTCCATGCTATATTGATGACTTTTAACATTAATAACCTACATAAGAAGTTGTATTGTTTTCCCACATGTGAAACACTGAGATCATCACTTGAAATTATTCATGCCAGGCTCAGAGCTATGTTTCTGGCTTTATCGAAGTTATCTTTGTTGAATGCACATTGGGCTTTTAAAATAGCTAACTTGGTTAGTGACATGCACTTGCTTGTGTTAATACTTTGACATCAAGTATGATTAAATGTAAAGATCTGATTCTTGCATTTGGCAAACTGCCATTTTGCTGCAGCAAGACACCAAACAAGATGATGCAGTATTTTTGGTTATGCTATCTGTTCTTGTCTTGCTAAGATTTCCTTTGCAAATGCAAAGAGTATAGTTTTCACAACACATTTTTCATCTATTCAGACAACCTCCTTTGGCTGAATGAGCCCTGGAACTACTCAGGACTATTCAGTTTTGCTGGTGTTTAAAGAAGCATTTGACACTTTTTCAGTAATTATTATTTTTTTTTTTTTTTGCCTTGCTCCCTTATCCAGATATTTTGCTCTATTTTTGCTATGAAATGTTATTTTTTTTTACAATATGTATATCCTGCATTTTTTTATATACTGGTTGTATAGTAATTTCTGCCTTTCTCTGTTTTCTTTTTCTTTGTAGGTTTAAGAGATACATCGTGACAAAAATCAACTAAAGGATAAGATATGAGGGGGGAGGGGGGGGGTATTTCATGAGTGGCAGGGTGGTGATGGGAATGAATAAAGGCAGACAGTATGAATTATGTACATGTGTATATATGTATATGTCTGT
>JAUUDY010372841.1:0-11140 GCA_032361765.1 Panulirus inflatus
ACATGTTTTTGCGTTATATTAATCGTTGGAAATTCATTAGTAACTAAAATGCTGCGCTAAATCCTGAACAAAGTCAGAAACGATATTTTGTGTGAAAATATGACATGACAATTCCCACTTTATATTCACGTTACGAATGGTATGATAAATGCTGTAACATTTACTACACGAGATGGAGCAAATTTTAATACAAACTTGGACATCCTCTATTCTTATATTCATTTTTGTTATAATATGTTAGTGCCAAGTAAAGAAATATCTGTCTGTCCCAGCAACAAGTCTTGAGTAAACTAAGAACTGAAAAATATCCTCATTGAAAAATGTTGAATCTGACACAATGGAGATCGTGCTCAATTAGAATTAATACAAAAACAATTAAGCAAACCAAAAATATTGGATTTAAAAACAGTTTACAAGGAAAAGGTTGAGGTGTTATTTAGAACACCTAGTGTGAAAGATGTGTGAAAAGGATCAAAAACATGATATGTCAGAAAACATTGATACATATGATATCAATTAATTTTTTTGCAAGATTTTGAATAAATTATTCCAGCGAATAGTGCAGTAACGTTATGTCGATTATCGAGAAAGAACTGGTGAAAGAATCGTGATATCGTACAAACATTATATTGCTGTCCCTAAAGCGAATATATTAGACCTGGAAAGGCCACGAGACCAGTCGATGTGCCAGCCAAGCCGCTAAAGTGTTGTGCTGAACAACTGGCTCCTATACTGATACTGATATGGTGTATGAGAAATGCCATCAACGACTGATCTTTGTACGTGTCTTAAACAGTCTACATATAAGCAACGTAATAATTAATCTTTTCTATAGCTCAACTATAGAATCAATTTTATGTTTTTCAATTATCGCCTAGTACGGCAAGCTAAACAGTATAGTTGAAAATAAACTTGAAAGAATTGTTAAGAAAGCTTGGAAATTGGGTGCAAACACTAAAACACTAGATATGTTGTATCAGGGATGTGCAGTGAATCAGGAGGAGATGATCACGCAAGATGCAGCCCATCATCATCTACAGCGACACTATGTAATTTTAAGGTCAGGAAGAAGACTGCCTCTGCCTATACAGCGCACTAATAGATTCAGGAAATAATTTGCACCAAAAAGCATTCTACTATCTAGCCATCTGCAGACACTGTGACGCCTCTGTGATAAAGCTTCTGAGTGCAGTAAATGATTCTTTATGTGATATTTAATGTGGTACTTTTTTGTGATATTTCATAATTCTATTTCATAACTCTTATACATTTTAACCTTGAATTGAGCTTTTAGCCATAAAGAATTTCATTTTGTATCATGTATGCAATTTGACAATAAAGACATCTCATCTTATCTTATTTTATTCGAAGTTCTTGTTTATTGATCATAAAGTCTTCAGCAGAGGCTTGATGCCCGGTTAATTCGACGAATCATCCTCAAATGCTATGTTTCCTCCAGATGTGTTCTTCACCGCTTGCTGCCTGCTTTAGCCGAGACTCCACGTCTTCCCTCGACTACTGTGATATTTTACCTCACTGGGTCGTGTGGGGTACATCGTTCCTCGATAGCAAGCCACCGAGCACTGTGATTATGTTAGAAACTAATGTTCGCATGAATGGTCCTCTGACAACGGTAAAAGGCTTAGTTGAATGGAGTGATAATCATTTCTCAGGTAATGGCTCGCCATACCTATACATATCTAAGGTTGAACAACTTCCTCTGAGAGCAAATCACCCTCGCTCCATCCACGTAATGAGTTCTGAGTATTTCTACCACAGAGGTGAAAAGCGTGCGACAAAATGTATAGGGGTGTAACAAGATTGACCCGAAAAACCTGATCCGTGAACAATTTTGCTTGCAGATGTGAGATGGAGTGATCCTAGAGATAACTGCTTACACGGACAACAGTTCTTGAAGGTCTCTGCAACGGAAAAAATATAACGTTAAACTGCTTGTGGGGGGATGCGAGGATGATGATAGGGGAAGCTACTGCGAGACATCGTTAAAGGAAACCATGCTCTCACCGAAGACAACAGTTTTCATCATGAGGAAACAGCTACCTGGTATGACTACCATATAACCAGGTACGTTGGCGAATCAATATACCTAGTGACACAAGAAACTCTCTTGCTGGTCACTGATGAAAGAAGCATATTGTTATGTCCTAGTTATTAGTTTAAAGAAGGATGGTGCAGATTTCCTATGAAAACACATCCTGTTGCATCGTAAAAAGCGAGGACACCCCATTGCCTTCATAATACGTCTGGAATTTCGTATGATCCAGGTGTCGCTAAACAGAGGCAGCGATCATGTGCCTCACTTCTTGCTGACCAAGAAATTGTTCTTATCAGCTTAACGTAAAGTATGTAGACGTCGTCGGGCTGAAAACATTTGTAGCAAACGAAACTTTCGATTCATTCTTTTGCTTTTCAGGGATTGTGTATCACTCGATGTGTCGAAGATACTTTCAATAACCTTACAAGCTCTTACACTGACCATCCAAACTATGAGTTTAGGGTAGGTATCGTCAGGTCCCGCGTATGGCAAGCATTCACATCTGAACGATCGATCCCTCCCACAGTGACCGCCACACTGGTCAAGGGCGGCGTTCTACTTTAACTGAAGCCTGTCGCAGCTGAACCAGCGCTAACACCAAAAGTTGATGAGTGTTTAGGTCATGGCTGGTATCTAAAAGTCGTAGAATTCGTCACAGAAAAAAACAGTTCTGCACTGAGTATGCGTTTCTCTCAGAGAAAGAATGCATCATCTTCATATGAAAGACTAGTAACACGTCCCTCACCCGACAGAAGTTTGTTCATGTCCTATTATCAAAAAGTCTTTAAGATGTATGACAGTTGTTTAACTGCAACATATACGCACACATAAAGACCGTCAAATCTAGTCTCAACAAATAGTTAAAAGATGCACCAGGACATTCTGAAGTCAGTAAAGATGGTTAATCCCTCTCTTCCTACTTCTTGCTTCACCAACTTCTGAGTTTAGTTTAGCTATCTTTTAGCTAGCTTTTGAAGTACAAAGTCGTCCACCTTCATGCTTTTGGTTTTTCTGAAAACTTTTATTTTCACCCTCTTGCATTTAATGAATGTTCTGTAATTTGATAATCACACCAACATATGATCCGTATAGTATATTTTAGTAATAACATTCTTCCTGAAAGAATATATGATGTTCTTTAGGGCTTCTTTAAGTATATTTTTATGATTCTTTTTCATTAAGATTTGTCTTCAGCTTTAATCAGCATCCCTTATATTTTTTTGTCCTCAGAACTCTCTCTCTCTCTCTCTCTCTCTCTCTCTCTCTCTCTCTCTCTCACTTCTAATGAGTTGATAGAGTTGCTTTTTAAAAGCTCTTCACATCTTGCTCAAGAACCATTTATCAAAATGCAAGGGTTCATTCTGATCACTTGTAAGTTCAAAAGTTTTAATCTCATATATTGTTTAGGATGTGCCATGGATTATATACATTGTATCCCCCAAACCCAGACAATATGAATACTGGATCCTCAAGAACCCTAACATATTGAAAACCTGGCATTGGTTACTGGAGAAAAAAGAAAAGATACCATTCTGGATTGTAGATGTATTGTCCAAGTGGTGTGATTAAAGGTACTCAGTGCTCTGAGAACAGTGGAATATATTCCAAACTTGGACTGTGCGTACTTTCTAGAATAAGTCTCAGTCCTAACACCATTGCATACCAGGTTTGGGGGGACACAATCTAGAAGATATGTCATTTGCACAGTGGAAGTATTTACAGATATACACAGACAATGGTTTTTCTCATATGTTAGGTCTGTGTGAAAGGTAGTAGAATTGGAAAATGTCACAAACACTCTTTTATGTTGCAGTGCGGCGTATGACTCTGTGACGCAGCAGAACGTGGCTATCAAGAAACTGTCCCGACCCTTTCAAAATGTTACTCATGCGAAGAGGGCATACAGGGAATTCAAACTTATGAAGCTCGTCAACCATAAAAATGTGAGTATTACCATCATTCTACCTCTTTTATTTTAACACAATATATAAGCAAGTACATGGAAATTTGGTAATGGATTGTGACACAAGGTTAGATCAAGAAAATCTATTGTAGAATCTATTTTTAGAGAAATGATGAGTTATGGTGTTGTGTCATCAGTTTGTTGGTGCTTCTCATGAAAAAGTTTATAAATGGTGCATCTCCAGTATTACTATACAATTCCACATCATACTTTATTAGTTAAGATAGCTCTTATTTCAGTTACCTTTATGTTTTACTAGAGAAAAATCATAATGCAGCTGATGCACATTGTAACTGATCATGAAATCCAATAAAAATTGTCTTTTCTTTTATGATGATAATGAATATAGAATGTCAGAAATTCATTTAAAGGTTCATAAGATCAATAACTGAATATTTTCCCAAAAGAAAATACCACGACTCTTCAACGTCTCACTCACCATTCAATCTTTGCTCCAGCTTTGCCATTCATTAGGAACTTTATTTTTGTTTTATTTTCAACCATGTAATATCATCCTCTCCCCATAGTTATTTCTCTCTTCTCTTATCTGCATTCCCAGTTTACCATTAGACTGTCATTTCCATTCAGTTCTTTAAAGTTTTCTTTCCATATCCTACATAATAGATTTGCTAGTAGCACTTTCCCATACTTGGTTATCATACATGTGTATGTGGGTGGGTTGGGCCATTCTTTCGTCTGTTTCCTTGCGCTACCTCGCTAACGCGGGAGACAGCGACAAAGCAAATAAAAAAAAAAAAAAACTCTTCTACTCTTAATCACCTGCTTCTCATTCATTTTCGTTTTTATTGATACATCATGGTCTTGAATTGCAACATTTGAGCTTCATACTTATGATGCTTTAGAATGGGATAAGTTTTATCGACACTGTGCTCAACTTGTGTCTCAAGGAATATTTTGTGTAAAGTTTATCAATAGAATGCTTCTTTCTTTCTTTCTTTTGTACTCCTTTGCTGTTTTCTATATAAGCAAAGTAGCACCAGGAACAGACGAAGATGTACTTATGGATAATTTAATGATGTCGCGGCAAAATACTTTTCCATTTGTGTCCTACTGACTGGCAAAATACATCTCATTATTTCCCTGATATCCTGATGTTCATCATATTCACAGTAGGTGTAGGCATTTCGGTGTATTTAGAAGGAATGTTATTATAGATCCTTATAGGAGAACAGGACATAAGGCCATCACTCACGAGGTTACATTAGAGGTGCTTTGGAGGTTTGGTGCTGGTCAGAAACTCATAACTGTAAGCAAGTGTTTAGGTCTTCCTCACTCTCTCTCCCATTTATATTTTTGATGTGTTAGATATTCTCTCATCACCATATTTTCTATTAAGACTAATGAATATTATTTGCATTACCTGTGATATGGCAACAGTTATTGAGCCAGAAAATTTAGAAAATGACATAGATAACCTCATTGCCCCTTTCTTTCCCTCCCATTTAACCTCAGTCCACCACATCCCACTCCAGCAGCACCTAAATCCTTCATTACCACATTTCAGCACAATACCTTTTCTGGTAAGTTTTCATTAAATCACCCAAATTACATCATGAGAGTGTGTTACTGTATATGGGTGGCAAGCTACATTCTTTCAGGTACAGTATGATCCATTCATAAGGGCTAATGAGATTAAAATCTTTTTCGGTCAGGTATGCATCCATGTTTTACAACATGGGTTTCACTGTTTCAAGTTACAGTGGAAACGAGTTGAGACAGGTGTCCAGGAATATACTCTCATCTTATCTTGAGGCCCTGATGTAAAAACCATCTTTATAACTTGTATTCATGTCTTTATATGCTGAACTCACTTTCCTTCATTCATCACTTTTTTTTTCCATAGTGTGTACATAGTGTACCATACATTTCCATGGCAGCCTTCTGTAAGGCAATCTTAACCCTTTCAGTGTTACACACTTCAGTCTGCTGTTATGTAGTAGGGTGCCATGAATGTAAGTTTACAAACTTAATTACCCTTGACAAGTTGAATTTCGTGTGCATTTGTAGACTCCTTTGGTTGGCTATAGACGATAACCAAATAAATAATAAGTCATTGGAACTGCCTAGAGGCCTCAATAACCCACTGGTGACCATGGTGAGTGGTCAAGTGCCTTTTTTTAGGAACTCACTGTGTCTGTGGTGCTAACCTCCCACCACCTATGCTTAGATAACCCATACTTAGGATTAGCTGATCAAGTAAATAATGTATTTTTCCAGTAGTAAGAATGCATAACTCTTATTTCATTTGAAAAAATTATTGTGATAGTTTTTTGCACACTTGATAGAAAAAGCTATGAAATTTATTCATTTTTAGGGTTGGCTAGTCTGGTAAATAATTTGCTTCCTTTCCTTAGGAGTGGCTTCTCAAGTGGATATCTTTGCCACCAGAATTATCCTTTATTTTTAGCTTATGTTTCTTGAATTTTAGGTGGAGGGACAGTTAAGACAGGCAATCTGTACTTGGTTTGGAATTCTTGGGAATATATATATCTTTTCCCCCTTTTTCTGAGGAATTGTTCTTGGCAACCATAGTGCTTTTAGAGATTAGTAACTGGCGACCCACCATTGGGTCAAAAATTTGGTGCCAGAAATTGCTTCATTTATGTCATACTTCTTGGTTTAATCATGCAGGTTTTTCTGAACCACCTGAACTTTATTGCAGGACATCCACATCAAGTCCTAGGTTCAGTTTTTACTTGCATGAGTTTTTCCAAACTTTGTCCAGGCAGAAGTTTGGAATAAGTCAGGTTAATGACCTTTTACATAACCTTTACCATTTTAAAGGCAGTACCACTTGGTCTGAAAGATTTGTCTTCCTTGAAGAATCTGATGTCTTTAAGGTGACTTGAGACTTGTCTAAGAGTTCTTTTCTAGCATCTGTCATACAAACACACACACACACATGCACACTTTTTTTTTTTTTTTACAGACTTTCTATTGAGGAAACCAGCTGCCATCTCCATACATCTCCCCAGTAGGAGCTTCAAAAACCATAGTCCTTTTAGAGTAGTTTTTTGTCATCTTAGCTGCTTAGTGTCATCATATATATAAAATTCTTGTCTTTATGGTTCTTGGTGGAAGAAAGCTTTTGCCTAGTTAACTCTTCAAGAGTCAGTTTTAGACATCAAGGATTACAGAGGGGACGTTTTATTTGTACACTTTGGGCTTTGAAAAATGATTTAACATCTTTTTATGCTCAAACAGGGCTTTACACTAGAACACATGATGTGAGATTGAAGGCCTCTTCCTTAGCCTTACTCAGAAACCTTTCATTGGAGGAATAAAGTCAAGGGGTCTTTGGCTCACTTCTTCCTACTTTGTCAGACAGTACTTCAGTTTAGACATTGTGGGTTTACCATGTGTGGCTCTGGGTTTCATCCTCCAGAGAATTTTATTTCAAGTTTCCTCCAATTCACCACTAAATTTATGCATATTTGCCTTAGGTTTAGTCTTATTTGAAATATTTACTATAAACCTTCCTTCATGTGTGATGCTGTCATGCTTACAGAACAGGCTATAGAGGAGGAAATGTTGTTTGATACTGAAAATCCGCTTTCCAAAGTAGTATCCCACTAACAATTTTATGGTGGAATTATTCACAAAATTTGATAAAAAGATACCTCAATTATGAAGTATTATATTTTGAGCCATAACTAAGCATCCTACCCTCATAATGTAGTATTTTTATTTGACCTCGTGTATACCGTACACGTACTGTGCGCTTAGACTATGAACTGTAGTACACCTTTATTTTGTCCGTAAAATGCTAATTTGATCTCAAACATGTTGTACACCTGTATTTTATTGTATTGTAACCTATAAATACATACTGTACAGTCAAACAAACAATAAGTATTGATGTTATATTGAAAAACAAGCATCAAATGCTGTACTTACCAAGAGCTGAGGATTTCTTGCTTGTTTTTATGGTGGGGTTCATCTCCACTTCAGGAGGAGGATGAGACTATTCATCCTCAGACTCCAGAAGGATGAATGAATGGTACTTCTGGAGTGACGGATGAGGGGTTGTCCAAATCAGAAGGCGTGGAACAAGGGAACACAGGAGAGGGTGAAGGCGAAAGGTCCACAGCCGAGGGTGAAGGCGATGAGGTCCACAGAGTGGTTGGAGTCGATGATGGCAGTGACTTAACTGGGGTAGAGCAGCTAGGAATAGGTGAGGTAAGTAGTACATCAGTGGAAGAGGATGTACTCACCACCCTGGAGCAAGGAGTATGCTCCTCTGGCTTAAAAAAAAAGCCCCTAGTTTTCTTTTGCTTGAAAACTTCACCCTTTTAAAGACCCTGGACCTCTTCTCCCACAAAGTGTCATAAAATGGCTGGAATTTATGATCAGTGTTATGGATAATCAACTCTAGAATATCACTCAAATCTTCCCCTATCATTACTAACCTTGCTGTTAGTGCATCCTTGTCAGCTTTATCACGATCATCACCTTTATGCTCTTTATGTTAGCTGAAATGTTGGTGACAATCTTTGTCTTAGTTTTCATATCATAATTCGGATCATCCTCAACCACTTTCATCCAATCCTCAATGCCCTCTTCCTGAATGTAAGCTTCACCAGCCTCTCTTAAGAAGTCAGTTTACTCTTGGATAAAATTCCCCTCAAAATCTGTCTACCGATCCAAATCATCAATCACTACAGTGAATGAAATTTTCAAAACCTTAATTAGGGTTCTAGTCGTAACAGAATCCCAGCTGGATTTTACATTTTAAGCACAATCTCCAAGATTGTATGCCTTGATATCTTCAGTCTCCTCCTCTCTTGTCTGTCTTCTACCCCTTCAGGAAGAAGTTTCCCTGCTAGGCAGTTACCCAGCATCTTCAAGGAAACCCTGTTGAAGGCAAGGATGATGCCCTAGTCTAAAGTCTTCAGCACTGAAATAGATAGTTTTAGGCAGGAAGAACATAGGCTTAATTCAACCCTTCAGGCTGATTAGGATATCCACCAAAGGTTACAGTGGGATTTTCAAGGAATAATAGGTCTTTACCTTGCTTCTTGAGATCTCATTGCTTCTCATTTGGTTGTTATGGATGACTAGGATAAAGATTGAATTGAACCACACATCTAAAATGTCCTAAGTGAACCTGGCCTTCTAATGGCTACATGACACTGGGAGTGGGTCCATTATATACCACAAGCTTCTAGGCTTCTTGGCCATATCAGCATACACGGGCATTAATACAAAGCAGAACAGGGAGGCATTGTCTGCTTGTCGTAACTCCATTGGAGCTACCCTCCATTTTCTTTGCCTGGGTTTTTGTTGAGAAGGGTTTTCTGGAAAAATCCAGTCTCATCAGTATTATAAATCCAGTAGTCTTGGAGATCACTGTCAAGGCATAGTTTTCAAAGCTTCTTTACAAAAGGCACTGCATTCATGGTGTCTTTGCTCTTGCTTTCTCCAAAATTCTTCTCTTGGTGATGTTATGCCCTCTCTGGAACTTGTAGAGCCACCCTGTGCTTGCTTTAAAGCCTTCAGCGAAACTGGTGGTAGCTGAGATCAGTTCCACGCCTCTGACTGGCACCCTGTTAGCCCTTCGCTGGATGTACCACTCATACACTGCTTCAAACTTAAGCTTTTTGAAGGCTGTCTTCATTAGAGCACTATCCTTCCCTTTAGCCATGCCAAGCTCAAGGGTAAGGCTGAATGCCTTTTGGATCTCTTTGTTACACATAATTGACCTGCCATTATCATATTGGCTGACAGTGACTTTCACTGGCACTTTGTTTCCTAGTTTGTCAAAAATTTGCAACTTCTCTTTAACGATGATGTGCACATTTTTCTTGGATGCCTCTTGTGGTAAGTGATTAAGCATGGTTATGGTAAAGGACATGGAAAGGCTAAGCTAACACAAAAAAAGCACTAAACAGTTGTCTTTGTAGTGCACACTGCTGCCTGTCTTAGGTAACATTATAAAAGAAAAATACTAAGAAATTTTACACCTGCATTTTATATTGCACATATATCATAAATCATATGAATAGTCCACAAAATTTCATAATATTTCATTGAAAAGAATAGAGAACTCTCCTTACTAAGAAGCATGGGGAGTGACTGAAGGAGTGATGGGTTGATTTCAAATTGTATCACAAACCTGGCTAATGCAGCCTGACAGCCATACTGAATGCCAGATTAGCATGACTTTAGGGTAACTTATTAGAGGATCATCCATAGATCATTTCAGAAAAGTATCAGTTCAGTGTAACTTTTGGATTCTGAGGAAAATGTTAGAATCTGAGAATTACCCAAACAGACAGTAGGTGGTGACAGGTGACAGTGATGGACTTATTAAGATAGTAGCTGGATGTTCTGGCTCTAAGTAAAACTAAGTTGGAGAGTAAAGGAGTGATATAATTTAGGAATGCTTTGGGGCAAAATCTGGCATAATGCGAAATTGAAAAGAAAAACAAGGTTTTCAGATTTCTTGTTTCTTTATATAAATTGAAAAACAAAAAATACTTGCAAAAGTAAAGGGATATGTAAAAGTGAGATAAAATCGTAAATAGCTGTAGTATGGCACTGAGATTGATGCGTAAATCTCCTGGTGGTGGTGGTTTGTCGGTGGCAGTGTAAGGGGGAGATGAACTTCATGATCAGATTCAATAAGTGTCACCTCTCACTGTTTATGATTACTATTCACATAATATTTGGGCATATTTGTTTTCATTTACTTATAGGGTTGTGGGGAAGGGGGGGGGGTACGTAAGTTGGGGTAAGCCTCACGATGCAGATTCATAGACGACACTTATCATTGTTAATTGCTACTCTTTACCCATTTACATATCTGTATATGGGTGAGAGGACAAAGGTTCTGGGAATGCTGAAGAATGTGTAGAAAGAGAGATCATTATCTGGGAAGGTAAAAATGGGTATGTATGAAGGTACAATAATCCCAACAGTATTATATGGATGCTGGATGAAATGCATGGGCTATAGATAAGGCTATGTGGAGGAGAGTGGATGCGTTGAAAATTAAATATTTGAGGACAATATGGGGTATGAGGTGGTCTGATCAAGTAAATAATGAAAAGGTAAGAGAGTTATGGGGTAATAAAAAGAGTGTGGTTGAGAAAGCAGAA
>JAUUDY010372952.1:0-11399 GCA_032361765.1 Panulirus inflatus
TCTGCTTCTAGGAAGTCAACCAACTCCGTTCCAACGCCATTGGCTACGATGTATTCACGTTAACGTTTTCATTAATAAACCTTTTCTAAGGTACTTGGAACAGAGCTGGATCAGGGGAATCATGACGGACGCGGTATGTGGAAAACCCCACCAGACCAAATGACTTAATGGCATTGCCTTTACGGTTGTTGCGGGTTAACCAGATAACCAAGAGGATGCAGCCGGGTCTCTTGGAACTGACCAGAAAAAGCGCTAAGACCGCTGGTCAACAGGTACATCAAAAGTGAATCTGCTTAAGCTGTTGTCAGCAGCTCTCTAGCGCAAGAAAAAAAAAACTTTATGGTTTTATCAAAGGATGAAATATTAAGAGATAGGAATTAGATTATGAGATGAGGCAATTAATCGTATCGTTCCCTCAAAAAGAAGTATCGTTATCGGGAGAACTGTGAGTATCATCATAATCCTAAAGCTGCAGAATTCCTCACAAAGAGATTGTGTAGAAGAAAAGGTGACTTGAAAATCAATTCTGTGAATCGCTTACAAAAACAAGAAGTAACGAATGTCCCCTATCACTGCCCAGGTGTCTAGTTTATCCCGTCCGCTTCCTCAATCCATACACCACTTTCCTCCGGAAGATGGTCTCCATAACGGGGAAGATCAGTGACGTTCTTCATCTTTGGTCATATGGTGTCCTAGAGGCCACCTGAGCCCCTCACCAAACACGGCCTGACCTCAGCGCTAAGAACATACACCTCAACATCCCCAGGGACACGAAACATTAACTTATCATCTGCGAATTACCTGTCAATGTGCAACAAAGATTACGTACACATATGCTTAGTTATTTCAGACTCAGCGTCGAGGATAACTCCTCCTCCTGCATGAAACTTTTACAGTTCATCTTATCTCAGTATGTCTTTACGTCATCTTATACCTTGTCCTTCTCCATAGACAGTCTCTATATACAGATCTTGTCAGGTCTCACGCTCTGATGCCTCACACTAACTTTACCATCGTCAGACACCATGATGCCGCACTGCTTAAGGAGAGGGTATTCTACTGATACAGCAAAACACAGACTGGCAAAGATGCGGACGTTAGATGTGATTAGCCTTCAGTAAAGGTGTGCTTGGTTCAAATAGGACAGAAGGGAGACCTGCAGATTTTCCAAGAAAGCCCAAAGTAGTGTTGCTGTCTCTGCTACAGGGCCCACCTACCACTATGGCATAACCGATATCACCCTTATCTATTGCTGTTGTCCACCCTTGATAAAGGTTGGACTGTAAGGATGCTCTTTTCACTGCAAAGTGAAGCTATGCTTTCAGTTACGCAGATGCTAATTTAGCAAGTATAATGAAAGCCAATAGTAACATGCAACAATATCTTTGCTTTGCTCAATAGGTGAATCCATCTGGAATATTGTTTTATTTGACCACTGTCATACTCTTCGGCTTACGACGAATCTTTCCTCATTTAAAAACACTTCAGATATTCTAGTTTGCCTATGATCAGTAACAAGCTCACTTCACACCCTTGAAACGCCTACTAATGTTATTGATAGTACGTAGAACTATACTTGTAAAGCGATTCATATAAGTTGTCTCCCAATTAATAGATCCTGAATGACTTTAACATATTCCTTGGCTGGTAATGGTACAGTATGATGCTTGATTAATAAGACGTGCCATAGGGTCCGTGGATGCAGAAGAGGATAGGAAATGAGAAAAGGGAGAAAAAGGAAAGGAATAACACTTACTTAATTACTTACTTGAATCCTTTCGACGAGATCTAGCCAGATGACACTTAACGCTCACCCCAAGGAAATCGAGTTATGAAGAAAGAGCCGCGTGAGTTATATGTTGCCAAGGGTCACATGCGAGATGGAGAGATTGTATGCTTGTGAACTGAACGCCAGCAGCCCACGTGTGGGTGAGACAAAAAGAAAAGACAAATACGTGGGCTGAAGGAGCGACACTTGAGAAGCAGTGAAGTGCTGGCTCACTATGCAGCTGTCACTAACCCTTCCGATACCTTGTCATGGGGCAGGGATAGCGCGCAGCAAATCCCACACAGAGAGATAAGAAAAAAAAAAGAGAAAACGGACAACAGTCAGACGTATACGATTTACGACACAGCAAAAGAAGAGAAACATATGAGACAATAAAAGAAGAATGGGGTCAAGAGGTAGCAGACGTTTCTTGCTATTTCAGTATCAGGTAACAGGGACCCTGGTCACTGTGCCACGTACAGCGTGACACCCAGCTCTGTAGCCACACAGCGAGTGTTTGGTTCCTCTAAAGCTCGTTATTGGTATTTATGAATTCGTTTATAATTGCCTGTCAGCTATAGCGATTTAGAATTAAGTATTTTGCATTAACAGTATACATTATTGGGGTGCTTAATTAAGCTCTACTCCCGTGGAATATGTTCAAGTGAGTGAAAAATAAATATCCACCTCATTATGTCCCATCATTATGCATATTGTATGAGGGACACTGTTACGTCACCGCTGTGTGTGTGTGTGTGTGTGTGTGTGTGTGTGTGTGTGTGTGTGTGTGTGTGTGTGTGTGTGGACACATTCTTATTAGTACGATAACATAAGAGCTCTACATGTTAGTAGCTTGGTGGTGATACCCAATGCACCCCTTGCAGAGGTGACGAAATGATTCGATTTTGGGACACGTTATTGCATAATTTTGCATATTGGAAGTTCAGATTCATAACATACATGTATCATGCATAGACATGTCTCATGGGATGAAGATCTTTTTCAGATTAATGGCGTTATTGATCAATTTTACCGTGAACTTGTATAGAATTATGTAGGGACATTAGACAACGCATATACCTCAAGCTCTCTTTTGATTAGCGTTTCATGAAGGCTATATCAAGTGGATGAATAGCTTTCAGGTAAGTGTTAACTTGTTAAGAGAACTTTTTTGATAACGAATCTGGTTCCTCTAAGATCACTGTGGAGATCAGGTTGGCTCCCCACTGAGACACGGCTCCGTCATTTGTTTCTCTCACGTCTGGGAATGAGTGTCTCCCTCTCTCGTCATGACAGTATCATGCATCTCACCAGTCGCACTGGAAATTAGGTTGAGTCTCTGATGATTTATAAAAAAAAAAAGAAAATGGCAAAAGGTTACGATTTTATCTCTTTATTGTTCTGGGACTGGAGTGAGGCAGCCACATATGAAATCTGTGGGTGATCCACGCGTCAGAACATCTGTTTGTAATTGAATTTCGAGTATGAAAACAATTTACCTTTTTTTTTTTTTTTTGCCCTCGCCTCGTAATCTGACAAGTCTCTGCTTGATTTATGATTATATATGTATGAGAAAAATTCAGATGAAATCATTCATGTCACGCTTTCGACCGGCAGTGCAAGGAAGTTCATATCCTTGCCAGAGTGATTCTTGGAAAAATATCTTACGTGATGACAGGAAAGAATTCAAGCGCTAATCCCCGTATAGACGAGACGTGATATTACCCTCTCAGCTGGACGAAATGAAAGCAGAAGTAATGAGCATAATGATCGCTACAAAGACCGATGTGATTATAACACAGTGATTTCAATATTCATGGTACGAACGGAGACGGGAGTTCTGTCATGGCTGAGCAGAGATGGTAGACTTCACTTACGACAAGAGCTGGGAGAGTACACATACGACCAGAGCCGCGAGACTTCACTTACGACAAGAGCTAGGAGAGCACACATATGACTAGAGCCATACGACAAGAGCTGGAAGAGCACACATACGACCAGAGCCGCGAGACTTCACTTACGATAAGAGCTGGGAGAGTACACATACGACCAGAGCCGCGAGACTTCACTTACGACAAGAGCTGGGAGAGCACACCTACGACCAGAGCCGCGAGAACTCACTGGGTGCTGCACCGGGAGAAGTTACATACGCCAACGAGCACTGCGCGAAGAAGGAATAATCGATTAGTTCTCGAAAGAAACCAGTTACACCTTAGTTCAGGGTCACAAATCCTCCATAGTTACGCTAAGTGCCGCATGGCTAATCCATTCTTACTTGTAGATGCATAGAAAGAGACCGCTTTATGTGAAGGCCAAATTGTGAGAAGGAGCACAGCTGCGATGCCATCCAAAAGCGAAATTCTATCTGCCTCGGAAACATTGGGTACGTCTGATTGCTTATCTTGATGGGTTACAAGGCTCCCACGGGATGCCTGAGATACAGTACATTCATACACGCTACAGCAGCCCTACAGTGCGGTGTTGTGGCTGTTATCTCGAGAAAAACAAAATCTACCATTATATAGCTTATTGTTAAACCATAAAAGGTTCAGGTGAGGATGAACAAATCACAGTAGGGTACACGATGAGTTCCGGTGACTTTCAAGTCCGTCTAACAATATCTGGAAAGTGAAACAATAAATGTAACATTTGATTCCTTTTAAAGACTTTACAACATATTATGGGGAAAAGGAATTATTGGTAAAGGAAGCTCAAAATATCAATACTAACTATAAATGAATTCTAACATAACCAAGAATGAATCCATTTGAGAACGAAATCATATTTCATACGTAGAAATACATGAAACGGTTTCATGAACATTAACTTTACATTAGGAAATAGATTTATTACTGATGTATATGACTGCACAAATTGCCGATTTATGTCTTCTCTCCCACTCCCTTTTGAGACTGCGGCAGCAACGCTCAGTTTATCCTTCGCAACGTGAACTATGACCTGAACTTGTCTGAACAAATAATTAACTGCTTCTCTGGTTTATGGACCACCTTCTTCTGAGAGCTTGGTTACTGGAAGCTACAAAAACTCTCCCTTAATACGAAGTATTACGCGTTACTTGTAGACTTTCCAAGTGATGCTGTTGTCTTGTGGACGACGCTCGTATGTGATGGTCTGTATTGTGGCTCAAGAACCGCATGGCTCTGGGAGTGTGTGTACTCTCTACAATACGAGTGTCTGTGAGGATCGGGCGCTGTATATGGTTAGGGCAATGAGTCTGTGTCTACTACGTTTGGCCTTTGACACGCATTGCCACTGAGAGTTGTGCACACAGTATTTATGCCTAGGGTAGTTTGTGTAATGATGATAATGATGATTTACTGTGTGCTGGATTAGCTTCAGTCAAAGGTTGAAAATAGGCAGATTAGATACATGCAAGATAATCACTAGGTCAATAGAAAGGGAAAAGGAGAGTAAAAATAAAATGCTAACAGAATACTAAGAGTTTCATGCATGAATTACTGGTGTATTTAGAGAGATTTCTTCTGGACCTTGGCATTTAGTAGTCTTGTTATTCATTGTAACAACTTTAATTATTTCCAATTGTTCTTCTTCACCACATGGCTTAGTTCCTAAATAACATTTTGTTATCTGGAGCTCTACCTTCTGAATCTTATAGCCTAAAGAGTTGCTCTTTAAACAATAATTTACTTTTACGAAACTTATGGAAAAGTTTAAGATTTTCCGCAATCTTTTCCATAAAATTCTTTTCAAAGCCTCCCTGATCCTCTTTCCTTATCTTTCTATATCACTGTCTGGCTCTGTTATACCCCTAAAGTGCTTTTTAAATGATGTGCATCTAAAGTCCCCTTCACATATATCCCTAAGCACTTTTTCTTGTCAGCATTTTTTTTTATCATATTTTCCTTTTCTTAACTTCCCTCACTATTTTTGTTGTTGATGTTGAAGCCAAAGGTACGCATATACAAACTCCATCATCGCAGATTTCGTAGAACTTTTCACATTAGTGATCTACGTCTTGGCTGCGAAGTTCTGTAAGCAGATGAATATTCTCAAATAACATATTCAGCTGTGAGCAGGTTCAACGATTATATCTTCTCTGATCGTGGTTTACAGTCTGACTTATGTCCTCATTAACCGAGTTGTCAGACTCAAGCATTACATGATTACCTTTATCAACTGGCCTACCATATATGATATGTTCAATTATCATAAGTAGTGTAACGATACTATCTCGTACTGATGATGTATCATCCTCTCTGATTCTACTGTGCCCTGTGACATTACTGAGACTATTTTCCTGCATATACTGTATGAACTTGTGTCCTCATAAGAAATTTACTTTATCCCAGTGTGTGTTAACTTGCCTTACCTTCCTGCCCCCAGCATTCCCTTCTGTGGGGTTTCCATAGCGCTCAGGGAGCCAGTGCCAGAGCCACTGGGCGGATCTACAGGTCATAAAAGTGAGGGGAAGTTGTGTGCGTCTTTGTGTGGTGACCTCAGGGTATCTAAGTTGCAAGAGCTCAGTGTCTTCAGTGAGGAAGTTGCTTCTTGGGTATGAGGCTACTTATGGTTTGTTGAATATGCGTTTGAAATGCTTGAGAATTGGGTGGCATCTACAAAGCATATGTGTGGAGAGTGTAGGTTAAGATGGGTGAGTGTTTAGTACAGGGGTGGTTAAGACAGGGTTAGGAGGGCGGTCGTATAGTGGCTGTAGGGTCATTCCACTGCGTATAAGTTTAATCGATATCGTACGTGGAAGGGTATGTGGTAACTTGTGTGTAGAAACTCTGTTGAAGTGATGGCGGGGGCACGTTTTATATTTTTACTCTGGAATTGTTGAATGGTTATATGGAATGGTTTGGATGGGAAGGGCCTAGCACTAGTGCAGAGAGCAGTTTGTTTCCATATGATTTAAATCTCCTATTAGGAGAACTTTATCATCTCTCAGAATCATGCATCTATGCCACCTTGCACTATCTTAAGCGTCCTTTATTGTTTCCTATGAATATATATTTCGTTCAATTGCAATTTCTTACATTATCATACACAATAAAAACTACGACACCAGGTTTTTTTTTCACAATTATTCCTCCAATTGTGTACTATCTGCATTGACCATCCATCACTATTTCCAGAAAACGTCTGTCATCCCATAGTATTTACCTACGGTGTACGTACTGTTCCGCCCCTCAGACACATACAGACTTGTTTCGGAAAATTACCGATTCCTTACACACACAGCATTCACGCTTGATGAATTCTGTTGATTATTCTAAAAGATTATATCTCCCTGCATCCCACTTTACTGTTTCCTTTACTAATTGTGTTTGATATTTTAACTTATGTCCACAAGTTCTCTCCATCTCAGATTTTAAAGGTTTATTCTTATCCAAATCTGTTTCAATTCGGAACTTCTGAACTCATGATAAGATCTTTTCTTTCCTACACACTTTGTAAAGATGATAAATTCAACATTTTCTATTTCTCTCCAAAGCTAATTCAGGCACCATTTTAGATGCATATTTTCTTTTTCTCTTTTCATTTTGTATATAAATAACATCATATCAGAGATCAACATTAATAGTAAACATTATCTCAAACATATGTCCATTCATGAACCTCAATGTTATTCTTATGTTTGCCATAAAGGAACAAAATATTGTAATCTTCTTTCTCGCCGAGTGTCCATCACGTGAGGTAACGTTTGGTATTTATATTCCATGATCTAAGAATCTAATTCCTCTGAACTCGCCCCAGATACGTATTTCCATTGGTGAATATAAACGCCTTTCCTCTGCTTCCTAGTAATTCTCTTTTTTTTATGTACTTATCAGGGAGAAAACGTTTTACATCTATATGCTAAAATCTCTTTAACAGTGATTCAAATCGATTCCTAAGTGTTAAAACCAGACCACGGCGCTTGGACCTCAGGTGTGTGTGGTCTGTGTGGTGTGTGTATCTGCTTAACTCTCTCCCTTGATAAACTCTATATCCTACGAGGTCTTTCTGATCTCACCATTCTCAGTGTTCGACACTGGCTTTCATGATCTACCTATTCTGCCTAGCCGGCCAGAGCAACGCGACCTCCTTAAAATGTTTTACAGTCAGTCTTTGACATCAATTCTGCCATCAATTTTGTATCATCTGCAAACGTATCAACAATTTTTTTTTATTCTTCTTAGTGTGAGTGTGTGTGTGTGTGTGTGTGTGTGTGTGTGTGTGTGTGTGTGTGTGTGTGTGTGTGTGTGTGTCAATCAGTGTATATGGGACATACGGCTGTTGTGAGGTACTTGTCTGTAGCTTGGACAGTGTGTGCCATTTCTATAGTTATATGTGACTTAGGTTGTGTTTGCATGGCTCGGACGGTGGTCTGGCTAGGGCAGTGCGTGTGAGGCATGTGGGTGTAGCTTAGATAGTGCGTGTGGCTTGGGCACTGTTGAAACTGGACGTATATATCGGCAGCAATTACAACACCATCATTATGCGAGCACTGGAATCTTATCACTGCGTAATTGGCAGCATTGACAGTTGCACGGATCGGGCAGTGAGTGCGGCATGCCATTATTTATGGCTTGGGCTGTGCATGAGGTTCGAACAGTATTTAGTCTGACATGGGCAGTGTCAGTGGATCGGGCAGGTTGTGTGTGCGTGAGTGGGAGAAGCGGACAGAGCACCGTGTATATGTGGCTTAGGCAAAATCCAAAGCTGGAAGTGTATCTTTGGACCTTGTGGCAACAACGCAAAGACTCGGAGGGTGTAACGTTATCTTACGTATTCAAAGGCACCATCAGCATGTGTGGGGATCAAGAGGACTGTGTGGTCCGAACGATATGAGAGCCTCTTGCACTTGTGTGTGTGACACCGGACATTGTGTGAGTGAGAAGCAGATCTCGTACCACCGAACCAGTGGCCAGAACGTATGTTGGCTTAGGCAGAGTGTGGGCGGCTCACTCAGTTTATGAAGCCAGATACGAGACCCTGAACCAGCAACAACAGAGCTTTGTTATGAGCATTGGAACCTGACCATTCTCAACGGTAGCATTAATAGTTGTGAGATTTGTACTGTGTGTGTGTGTGTGTAGCTTGAAGAATGTATAGTTCGAACAGTATCTACGCCTGTTTAAGCGTCGTGTTATAATAGTGAAATACATTATAGTAATGGCAATGATAGTCATAATGATACTACTACTTTCCCGGCAACCAAGGCAATATATAAAAACCTGTTGAATAACAGTCTGGACCTGTGAGTTAGCGCTCTCTTGTAAGGACCTTTAAACTCCCCTGTTTTCACATTCTAGAATGACTTTACATTTGTTAACTAAATGAGTAGAAGTAGCACAGTATATCCTTTCGCAGCCAGAATATTTTACGTTTGCATATTCAGCCTCGAGAAAAGACATTTATGTTCAGGAGTTCCAAAGTACAGACATGAAGCCAAGTTTCACGATGAAGCAGTTCTGTAAAACTTAATGAACAACAGTGGGTGTAGTTGCAAGCAAATACTCCAATCATTCAAACTTTTTAGCCTCGCTTTTATGAAGGCGAACGTTCGTGATATGATGTAGAGGAAGGTAATCCCACGACATCAATTAGTTTAAACAAGCTTAATTTGCAATAATTGAAGATCGAATCCAATATATATATCGCGCCATTTTGGTGTCGATACACGACGCTTATTCTTAAGCTCAACTTGAAATTTAGAATTCCTCAAAGCGCTTTTGACACGGTAGGTTCTCCAGTAACATTTGATGCGATTTCTTTACAATATCTGAGGGCAGAGGAGCTGGATATGTGATGAATCTCTTTAATGGGAGTTTTATGTAGCACGCTATACTCCTCTTTTCCCTCTTGTTTTATTGTTGCGAATCAGGACATAATCTACTCTCTTTTCTCCTTTAATGATCTTTCATTAACCTCAAACTCTGCTCAGTAGTCTCGACGATTCCACTCAACTTGCTTTCCTCTCATCCACACTATAATAATGAAATCGTTTTTTTCTTTCAAGCAGAACATATCTCCTCTCGTAATTCAGATTTGTTTATTCATGCAACCAAATTCTTCCAGAATCTTTTTCCAAATTTATCTAGTGTCCCACTGATGAACTTAAAGATACTACGATTCACTACAGCAATTACATGAAAGTATTGGTCCTCGCCATATCCTCAACACTGTTCTCTAAACCGCACATAATGAACAAGACAAAATTTGCTCCCCAGATGCTATGAGTGTTATGTAGGTGTTGCTGCTTCTTTTATGAGCAGCTGTTCCATATATATAGGGGTTCCATTCGCCCCAGCGTGACATACTGCTCATGTTCTGGAGAGCTCAATCCTCACCTCTCATTTAGCCAAAGTGGAATCAAAGGCCCTCCGCCATGTTCAGTCTCCAGGCTTCACCTCTTTTCATCATCCTTTTCCATCCGCCTTGATGTTGCTGGCTTCTCTTTGTTTTACAGGTATTACTTCAGGCACTGCGCTTGTGAGATGTCTATAGGTGTCTCTACCACTAAACCTTACACCCGTTGTATGCTCCTGGTTGCTGCTTCCCTTAGATTCTGTTTAGAGGCCAAATATATGAGGATTAATGGTTGTGACACCTTCTCCTCTCCTCGAAAGGTGAAGTTGTGGAGGTCTTTTCTCGCTCTCATTCTTTTTTTTTTACTCATCCTACATCATCATCTTCAAGAGTCAGATCTACCATCAAGTAAAGAGATGTAATCGAATTCATTTTTTTCTCTCTCCGATTTTCATTCATCTGATATGACCATAATAAGAGGATGTTTCTACCCTTGACCTGTCGATTACTGCAAAGAAAAAAAAATCCCAGTTATCGTATGAATCAATAGCTACAACAGGATCACACATTCAACGTTGCCTTCAGGACTGGCTGGTGCTTTACATAAGAGGGCCATTCATTTCTCACGTAGCTGAAGACTACATTCACATTTTCCCCAGCTTGTTGTGAAAATACTTGCATTTCATCTTTCTGATGAGAATATTCGCCCTATCATGACTTTTTGACTCACACACCATACGGCAGTCAGTATTCACTTAGCTTCAAGCTGCTAAAGTAGATTCTCTTTCCCCAAAACACCATTATTCCTTGGATCATTCGTGATCTACGGAGGTGTTTGTCTTTAATTTGTATATGACTCGTGAGAGTCTGTCGTTCTTGCCTTGGGTATTGTTTTTCAAGAAATGATCGTGTATTTCTCTAGGTCGTGACCACGTGATATCAGCCATTTACAGGACCACAAACTAACTATGAAATATAGTATGAGAGCTTCAATGCTAATTATTCGTGCTACTACTACCGGTAATTGACCTGAAAACAAAAAGAAGTGGGAAATTATTTAACACTTTTATGTATGTCTACCCGCTTATGATTCTAACCTACGCTTGGCCTGTGCTGATAAAACTAGTTTGGTTACTCTACTTAGGCTGATTGTACACGATAAGAGACGTTGAAAAGGCAATAACAACACCAAATATTATGATATGAAGCCTCGCGTTCAGCCGAGTGCCGGAGATGAAAGCCTCGCCTCGGCGACACACCGGATCAAACGCGCTAGCTTCGACGGCACCACTGGGGACCGGCAGCGCACAGGTGCGCGTCTCTCTCTCTCTCTCTCTCTCTCTCTCTCTCTCTC
>JAUUDY010373062.1:0-17012 GCA_032361765.1 Panulirus inflatus
AGTGGACTCCATCTCCAGACTTTTAAGCCAGTGGATTCCGTCTCCAGATATAGAGGACTGTGGAGTCCGTCTCCAGACATTGAGGCCAGTAGACTCCGTCTCCAAACATGGAGGACAATGGACTCCGACTCCATAGATGTGGGCTAGTGGACTCCTTTTCAGTACATAGAGGCCAGTGGACTCCGTCTCCAGACATGGAGACCATTGGACTCCCTCTCCAGACTTACAGGCCAATAGATTTAGTCTCCAAACATGGAGTCCAGTGGACTTCATTTACAGACTTAGAGGCCAGTGGACTCCGTCTCCAAACATAGAGGCCACTTGACTCTAAAGACATAAAGGTCATTGGACTCCTTGTCACGACTTGGAGGCTAGTGGACTCCGTCTCTAGATATGGAGGCTAGTGCACTGCGTCTTCAGACACATAGGCCAGAGGACTCCGGGTCCAAACATGAACGCCAGTGGACACCATCTTTAGACGAGGAGAACAATGGACTCCGACTCCAGACATGTAGGATTGTGGAATTCTTCTCCAAACATAGATTTCGTGGACTCAATCACCAGATATACAGGACAGTGGACTCCATTTTGGGACATAGAGGACATTGGACTCCGTCTGAAGACATGGAGGCCAGTGAACTCATTTTCCAGACAAGGAGACCATTGCATTCAGTCTCCAGACGTGGAAGCCAGGGGAATACGTCGCAAGGCCAGTAGAATCCGTCTTAAGACATGGAGGGCAGTGAACTTCGTCTCTGGACATGAAGGCCATAGGAATCCATCTCATGACATCCAGGCCAGTTACTCCAAGATATGGAGGCAAACGTACTCCGTGCCAGTGGACTCCGTTTCCAGACGTGGAGGCCGGTTGATTCCGTCTCAAGACATGGAGTCTAATGGACTCCATGTCTGGGCATGGAGGCAATTATATTCTGTCTCCAGACATGGAGGCTAGTGGATTCGATCTCCAGATATGGAGGCCACAGAATTCTGTCTCAGGATGTGAAGGCCAATAGATTCTGTCTCCAGACATAGAGGATAATGAAATCTTACCTTAGATATATTGGCCAGTGGACTCCGTCTCCAGACATGGAGGCCAATACACTCCGTCTCCACGCATGGAGGCCAGTGCCCTTCGTCATAAAACATTAAGGCTAGTGGACTCCTTCTCTAGACATAGAGGCCAGTGGACTCCGTCTCCAGACATGGAGAGTAGTAGACTCCGTCTTCAAACATGAAGGACAGTGGACTGAGTCTAAAGACGTGGAGACCATTGGACTCCGTCTCCAGAAGTGCAGGCCAGTATATTCAGTCTCCAAACATGGAGTTCAGTGGACCTCGTCAACAGTGGACTCCGTCCACAGGTAGAGAGGCCAGTGGACTCCTTCTTCAGGTATGGAGGCCAGTAGACTGCGTCTAAAGACATGGAGGATACTGGACTCCGTGTCGCGACTTGCAGGCTAGTGGGCTCCGTCTCTAAACATGGAGGCCAAAGCAGTGCCTCAAAACACATCTAGACCAAGGGACTCCATGTCAGAACATAGAGTCCAATTGACTGCTTCTCAGGAAATAGAGGCCAGTGGACTGCGTCGCCACATTAGGAGGCCAGTCGACTCCGTCTTCGGATATGGATGACAGTGGACTTCGTCTCGAGACATGGAGGCCATTGGACTAAGTCTCCAGTTAAGGAGGTCATTGGATTAAGTCTCTAAACATGGAGTGCAGTGGACTACGTCTCCAGATATAGAGGCCAGTGGACTATGTCTCCAAACATGGAGGTCAGTGGAGTCTGTCTCCAGATATGATGGGCAGTGGACTTCGACTCCAAACGTGGAACCAGTGGACTCTGTCTTCAGGCATATAAGCCAGAGGACTCTAGGACCAGACATGAACGCCAGTGGACTCCATCTCCAGACATGGATGACAATGGACTCCTACTCCAGACATGAAGGATGGTGGAATTCTTCTCCGGCTTTGAAGGACACTGGCCTCTGTTTCCGGACACAGAGGTTATTGGACTCCGTCTCAAGACATGGAGCCCAGTGAACTCATTCTTCAGACAAGGAGGTCACCGTCTACAGACACGGAAACCAGTGGAATACGTCGCAAGGCAAGAATTCAAGTGGATTAAGTCTCAGCACATGGAGGCCAGTAGTATCCGTCACAAGACATGGCGGGAAGTTGAATCCGTCTCAGGACATGGACGCCATTTTACTCCGTGTCTAGACATGGAGGCCAGTCGACTACCTCTCCAGATATGGAGGCCAGTAGACTCCGTCTCCAGGCATGGACGTCAGTGGACTCTGTCTAACGATATGGAAGCCAGTGGACCCTGAATCCAAAAATGGAAGCCAATGGACTCCGTCTCCAGATATGGAGGACAGTGGATTCGAGCTCCACATTTCTTGAGACGGAGTCTCAAGAAACGGAGGGTAGTGAACTCAGTCTCAGGACTTGGAGGCCATAAGACTCCATCTCACATGAAGGCCAGTTGATTCCGCCTCTATACATGGAGGCCAGTGCACTCCTCATCAAGACAAAGAGGCCAGTGGATGCCATTTCCAGACATGGAGGCAAGATCATACCGTCTCCAGACAAGGAGTAAAGTGGACTCCACATCTAGGAATGGAGGTAAGTGGAATCAGTCTCCAGACATGGAGGCTAGTGGATTCGATCTCCATACATGGAGGCAAGTGGATTCCATCTCATGATATGAAGGCCAGTGGACCCTGTCTTCAGACATGGAGAACAGTGAAATCTTCCCATAGACATATTGGGCAGTGAACTCCGTCTCCAGACATGGAGGCCTGTCGACATCATCTCCAAACATGGATGCCAGTGGAATCCGTCTCTGGACATGGACGTCAGTGGACTCTGTCTAAAGACATGGAAGCCAGTGGACCCTGAATCCAAAAATGGAAGCCGATGGACTCCGTCTCCAGACATGGAGGCAAGAGGATTCCGCCTCAGGATATGAAGGATAATGGGTTCTGTCTCCTGACATGGAGGAGAGTGAAAGCTTTCCGTAGACATATTAGCCAGTGGACCCCGTCTCCAGACGTGGAGGCCAGATGACATCATCTCTAAACACGGAGGCCATACATGGAGGCCAGTTGACTCCGTCTCCAGACATAGAGATCATTGCACTCTATCTAAAGACATGGAGGCCAGTGGACTTCGTGTCAGGACTTGGAGGCCAATGGACTCCGTCTCCAAACATGGAGGCCACTACCCTAAGCCAACAAACATGGAGGCCAATGGACTCCGTCTCCAGGCTTTGAGGCCAGTGACGTCTGTCTCCAGACATAAAGGTCTGTGGACTCCGTCTCCAGACCAGGAGGCTAGTAGACTACGTCTTCAGACATGGAGGCCAGTGGAATGCGTCAAAAGACATGGAGACTATTGGACTCCGCCTCCAGACTTGCAGGCCAGTGGATTCAGTCTCCAAACAGGAAGTTCAGTGGACTTCGTCTACAGACTTAGAGGCCAGTGGACTCCGTCTTCAGACATAGAGGCCAGTGGACTCCGCCTTTAAACATGGAGACTAATGAACTGCGTCCAAAGACGTGGAGGCTATTTGACTCCGTGTCAAGACTAGGAGGCTACTGGACTCCTTCTCCATTCATGGAGGCCAATGCACTGCTTCTAAAGATATATAGGCCAGTGAACTCCTTGTCAAGGCATGGAGGCTAATGGACTCCATCTCCAAAATATGGAGTCCTGTGCCCTACGTCATCAAGAATGGAGACCAGAGGACTCCGACTCCAGACTTTGAGGAAAGTGGAGTCCGTCTCCAGATATTGAGGCCTGTATAGTCCGTCTCCAGACATGGAGGCCTGTGGATTCCGTCTCCAGACATTAAGAATAATGGACTTCGACTCCAGATATGTAGCCGAGTGGACTCCTTCTCCAATTACAGAGGCTAGTGGACTCCGTCTGCAGAAGGGGTGCTCGGTGACTCCGTCTTCAAACATGGAGGCCAGCGGACTACGTCTAAAGACATGGTGGCTATTGGACTCCGTGTCAAGACTTCGAGGCTAGTGGACTCCGTCTCCAGACATTGAGGCACGTGCACTGCGTCAAAATACATCTAGACCAGTGAGCTTCGTGTCAAGATATGGAGGCCAGTGGACTCAAAACAGCTAGTGTTCTCCATCTATAAACATGGAGGCCAGTGGATTCCCTCTCCAGACATGAAGGACAATAGACTGCATCTAAAGACATCTAAACAAGTGGACTCCGTGTAAAGACATGAAGGCCAGTAAAATCCGTCTCAAGACATGGTATGTGGCTCACTCTGTCTCAGGAAATGGACGCTATTTTACTCCGTGTCTAGACATGGAGGCCAGTGGGCTCCGTGTCAAAACATGGAGGCAAGTGGATTCCTTCTCAAGACAAGGAGGCTATTGGATTCGGCCTCAAAACATGGAGGCCAGTGGATTACGTCTCATGATATGAAGGCCAGTGGACCCTGTCTCCAGACATGGAGGAGAGTGAAATCTTTCCTTAGACACATTAGTCAGCGGCCAGTCAGCATCATCTCCAAACATGGATGCCAGTCGATTCCGTCTCCAGATACGAAGGCCACTAGTCTCCATCAGTAGACATGGAGGTCAGTGGATTCCATTTAAAGATACGGAAGCCAGTGGAGTCCGTCTCCAAAACTGGAGGCCGATGGACTTCGTCTCCAGACATGGAGGACAGTAGATTCTATCTCCACCCATGGAGGCCAGTGGATTCCGTCTCCGGATATGAAGGCCAGTGGACTCTGTCTCCAGACATGGAAGACAGTGAAATCTTTCCGTAGACATATTGGTCAGTGGTCTCCGTCTCAGACATGGACGCCATCGACATCATGCCAAACACGGAGTCCAGACATGGAGGCCAGTGGACTCCGTCTCCAGACATGGAGTACTTTTCACTTCGTCTAAAGACATGGAAGCAAGTGGACTCCTTGTCAAAACATGGAGGCCAATGGACTCAGTCTCCAAACATGGAAGCCAGTGCCATACGTCATCAAACAAGGAGGCCAGTGGATTCCGTCTCCAAATTTTGAGGGGAGTGGAGGTCTCAAGATATGGGGGCCTGTGGAGTCCGAATCCAGACATGGAGGTCAGTGGACTATGTCGTCAGGCATGAAGGACAATGGATTCCGACTCCAGACATGTAGGCATGTGGACTCCTTTTCCAGACGTGAAGGCCAGTTGATTCCGTCTCATGATATGAAGGTGAGTGGACTCTGTCCCTAGACTTTGAGGCCAGTGGA
The DNA here is from genome assembly GCA_032361765.1 of Panulirus inflatus. Classification (NCBI taxonomy): domain Eukaryota; kingdom Metazoa; phylum Arthropoda; class Malacostraca; order Decapoda; family Palinuridae; genus Panulirus; species Panulirus inflatus. The sequence continues at coordinate 5,267 of JAUUDY010373062.1, forward strand.
GTCCGTCTCCAGGTATAGAGGCCTGTTGAGTCTGACTCCAGACATGGAGGCCAGTGGACTCCGTCTTCAGACATGGAGGATAATGGACTACGACTCCAGACATGTAGGCCAGTGGACTCCTTCTCCAGACATAGAGGGCATTAGAATCGGTCTAAAGATATGAATGCTAGTAACCTCCGTCTTAAAGCTTGGAGGCCAGTGGACTGCGTCTAAAGACATGGAGGCCATTGGACTCCATTTCCATACATGCAGTGGAGGCCAGTGGATTCAGACTCTAAACATGGAATGCAATTGACTTCGTCTACAGACTTATAGGCCAGTGGACTCCGTCTCCAGACAAAGAGGCCAGTGGAGTCCGTTTCCAGACAAAGAGGCCAGTGGAGTCCGTATTCAGTAATGGAGTCCAATGGGCTGCGTCTAAAGACATGGAGGCTATTGGACTCCGTGTCAAGACCTAGAGGCTAGTGGACTCCTTCTCCAGACATGGAGGCCGGTTAACTCATTCTCCAGACAAGGAGGCCATTGGCCTTCGTCTCCAGACATGAAAGTCATTGGAATACGTCGCAAGGCATGGAGTCAAGTGGATTAAGTCTTAGGACATGGACACCATTGTACTCCATGTCTAGACATCGAGGCCACTCGACTCCGTCTCAAGACTTGGAGAGCAGTGAACTCCATTTCAGGACATTTAGTCCAAAGGAATCCATCTCAGAACAAGGAGGCCAGTTGACTCCAAGTCGAGAAATGGAGGCCAGTGTACAAAGAGGCCAGTGGGTTTCGTTTCAAGATATGGAGGCCAGTTGATTCCGTCTCCAGACATGAAGTCTAATGAACTCCATATCCAGGCATGGACGCTAGTGGCCTCCGTCTCCAGACATGGAGGCCATTGGGTTCTCTCTGCAAAGATGGAGGCAAGTAGACTCCGTCTACAGACATGGACGCTAGTGGACTCCGTCTAAAGATATGGAGGCCAGTCGACTCCGTCTCCAAAAATGGAGGCCAAGAAATCTGTTTACAGACATGGAGGCCAGTGGATTCCGCCAATGGACTCGGTCTCAAGACATGGAGGCCAGTTTACTCCGTGTAAAGACTTGGAGGCCAGTGGAATCATTCTCCAGATATTGAGGCCAGTGCACTCCGTCTAAATACATGGACGCCAGTAGACCTCGACACCAAACATGGAGGCCAGTTAACTCTATCCCACAACAATGAGGCCAGTGAACTCCATCTCCAGACATGGAGGTTGGTGGATTCCATCTTCGGAAATGGAGGCCAGTGGACTCCATCTCCAACATGGAGGCCAAGAGACACCGTCTCCAGACAATTCGGCCAGTAGACTCCGTCACCAGACATGGAAAAAATGTAATCAGTCTTCAGATATGGAGACCACTTGGCTCCATCTCCATCGATGGAGACAAGTAAATTCCGTTCGAAGATATAGAGACCAGTGGCTTCGTCTCAAGACATGGAGGCAAGTGGACTCCTCAAAACATGGAAGCCAATGGACTCCGTCTCCAGATATGTAGGCTTGTGTAATCTGTCTCCAGACATGGAGGCCAGTGGACTCCATCTCACGACATGGAGACCAGTGGGTTCTGTCTAAAGTCATGGACTTCAGTTTCTTCCATGTAAAGACATGGAGGCCAGTGGAATCCATCTCCGGACATAGAGGCCAGTTGACTTTGTCACACGACATTGAGGCCAATGGACTCCATCTCCAGACATGGAAGGTAGTGGACTCAATCATCGGGCATGGAGACCAATTGACTCCAACTCCAGCATGGAGGCCAGTGGACTCCGCATCCACACAATTAGGCCAGTAGACTCCGTCACCATCTCCATAGATGGAGGCAACTGGATTCCGTTTCCAGACATGGAGACTAGTGGCCTTCTCTCAAGACATGGAGGCTAGTTGGCTTCGTATTAAGACAATGAGGCCAATTGAGTCCCCATAGAAGGAGGCAAGTGGATTCCTTTCCCAGACATGGAGACCAGTGGCCTCGTCTCAAGACATGGAAGCCAGTGGACTCCTTCTTAAAACATGGAGGACAATGGACTCCGTCTCCAGACATGGAAACCAATTTAATCTTTCTCCATATATGGTGGCCACTTGGTTCCATCTCCATAGGTGGAGGCAAGTGGATTCAATTTCCAGACATGGAGACTAGTGGCCTCTCAAGACATGGATGCTAGTTGGCTTCGTATCAAGACAATGAGGCCAATGGAGTCCCCACAGATGGAGGCAAGTGGATTCCTTTTCCATACATGGAGACCAGTGGTCTTATCTCAAGACATGAAGGCCAGTGGACTCCTCAAAGCATGAAGGACAATGGACTCCGTCTCCAGACATGTGGGCGAGTGGAATCCGTCTCCAGATATGGAGTCCAGAGGATTCCATCTCATGATATAGAGACCAGTGGGTTCTGTCTCAAGACATGAAGGCCAGTTTATTCCGTGTAAAGACTTGGAGGCCAGTGGAATCGGTCTCAATACACGAATGCCGGTGCACTACATCTAAATGTATGGAGGCCAGCGGACTTCGACTTCAAACATAGAAGCCAGTTGATTCTGTCCTATGACATTGACGCCAGGGGACTCCATCGCCTGATATGGAGGCTACTGGACTCCATTTTCATCATGGAGGCTAGTAGATACCATCTCCAGACAATTAGGCTAGTAGATTCCGTCACCAGATATGGAAACCAATGAAATCTGTCTCCAGATATGGAGGCCACTTGGTTCCACCTCCATAGATGGAGACAAGTGGATTCCGTTTATAGACACGGAGAAGAGTGGCATCGTCTCAAGTCATGGAGACCAGTGAAATCTGTCTCCAAACATGTAGGCTAGTGAAATCTGTCTCCCGACAAGGAGGTCAGTGGACTCCATCTCTCGTCATGGAGGCCAGTGACCTCTGTCTAAAGTCGTGGAGCTCAGTTTACTAAGTGTAAAAACATCAAGTTCAGTTTACTCCGTGTAAAATTATTGAGGCCGGTGGAATCCGTCTCCAGACATGGAGGTTAGTTGACTCCGTCCCATGACATTACGGCCACTGGACTCCATCTCCAGACATGAAGGCTAATGGACTCCATCCACAGGAATGGACGCCAGTGAATTCCATCATCATGCATGGAGGCCAGTGGACGCCGTTTCCAAACAATTAGGCCCGTAGACTCCATCATCTGACATTGAAACCAATGTAATCTGTCTCCAGATATGGGGTCCATATGGTTCCATCTCCATAGATGGAGGCAAGTGGATTCCGTTTGTACCTATGGAGACCAGTGGCTTCGTTTCAGTACATGGAGGCCAGTGAACTCCGTCTCCAGACATGGAGGCCATTGGTACCTCCGTCTCCAGTCACGAAGGCCAATGGACTCCGTCTCCACAAATGGAGGCCAGTGGACTCCATCTTCAGATATTGAGACTAACAGACTCCATCTCCAGATATGGAAGCTAGTGGATTGCTTCTCAAGATATGGAGGCCAGTGAATTCTTTTTCCGACTTAGATGGGAGAGGACTCCGTATCAAAAAATCGTGGCGAGTGGACTCCGTCTCCAGACATCAAGAAGTCTTCATTTATATGCATGGAAGCCAGTGGACTCCGTCTCCACAAATAGAGGCCAGTCGACTCCATCTCCAAACATGGAGGCCAGTGATCTCCGTCACAAAATGAAGGCCAGTGAACACTGTATCCAGACATGGAAACCATAAGGCTCCGTCGCCAAACATGGAAGCCAATGTAATCTGTCTCCAGATATGGAAGCCAGTTAGTTTCATCTCCATAGATGGAGGCCAGTGAATTCCATCTCCATGCATGGAGGTCGGTGAATCAGTCTCAAGGAATGGAGGCCAGTCGACTCCGTCACAAGATATGAAGGCCAGTGGACTCTGTCTCATTATATAGAACCATGTGAACTCCATCTCCAGACAAGGAATCTGTGCACTCTTTCTCCAGATGTGGAGTTCAATGGACTCCGTGTCCAGTAACGGAGGCCATTGGACTCTCTTTCTGGACATGGAGGCTAATGGACTCCTTTTCCAGACATGAACACCAGTGAAATCATTCATTAGATAAGGAGGCCACTGATCATCGGATCCAGACATGAAAGTAAATGAACTACGTCGCAAGATACTGAGGCACGTAGATTACCTCTCAGGACATGGGTGCCAGTAGACACCGTCCAAGGACATAGCGGCCAGCTGACTCCGTATCAGGATATGGAAGCCATTATACTCCGCGTCAAAACATAAAGTCCATTGGACTCCATCTCAAGACACAGAGGGTACTGCACTCCATTTTGGGATATGGAGGCTAGTTGTCTCCATCTCGGGACATGGAAGCCAGTGTACTCCTTGTCAAGAAAAACAGGCAAGTGGATTCCGTCTCCTGACATGGAGGCCAATCGACTCCATTTCCAGACAGGGACAGGCAGTGGACCGGGTCTCCAGTCATGGAGGCAAATGGACTCCATCTCCACACATGGAGGCTAGTGGACTCCATTTCAAAACATAGAAGCCAGTCAACTGGGTCTCTAGATATGGAGGACAGTGTTCTCCGGTTCCAGACTTGGATGACTGAGGACTCCATATCAAGACATGGAGGCCAGTGGCTTCCGTCTCCAGACTTAGAGGCCATTGGTACCTCCATCTCTAGACACAAAAGCCAAAGGACTCCGTCTCCACAAATGGAGGCCAGTGGGCTCCATCTCCAGACATGGAGACTAGTAGACTCCATCTCAGAACATGGAGGCCAGTGTACTGGGTTTCCAGATATGGAAGCCAGTGAACTCCGTTTCCAACTTGGATGCAAGTTCATTGAAGTTAGTGGACACCGTCCCCAGACGTGGAGAAGTCTTCATTTATAAACTTGGAAGCCAGGGGATTCCGTCTCCAGGCATGGCGACCATTGGACTCCGTCTCCAGACACGGAGGCCATTGGACTCCGCCTCAACAAATGGAGGACAATAGACTCCATCTCCAGACATAGAACTAGAAGACTCCATCTCAAAACATGAAGGCCAGCAGACTGGGTCTCCAGATATGGAAGCCAGCAGATTCCGTTTCCAGACTTGGATGTCAGAGGACTCCTTATCAAGACATGGAGGCCAGTGGACTCCGTCTACAGACATAAAGAAGTCTTCATTTATAAATATGTAAGGCAGTGGACTCCGTCTCCAGACATGGAGGCCAGTTGACTCCATCTCCAGACATGGAGGCCAGTTGACTCCATCTCCAGACATGGAGGCCAGTTGACTCCATCTCCAGACTTGGAGGTTAGTACATTCCATCTCCGTCAGTGAACTCCGTCTCCAGTATGAAGGCCAGTGGAAAAACATGGAGACCACTGGATTCCATATCAGGATATGAAGGCCAGTAGATTCTATCTCTAGATATGGAGGACAGTGAAATCTTTTCGTAGATGTATTGGCAAGTGGATTCCGTTTCAGACATGTAGGCTAGTCTACTCCATCTCCAAACATGGAGGCCAGTGAACTCCGTCTCCAGTATGAAGGTCAGTGGACACCGTATCCAGACATGGAGGCCGGAAAACTCCGTCACCACACATGGAAGCCAATATAATCTGTCTTCAGATATGGAGGCCAGTTAGTTCCATCTCCAGAGATGGTGGCCAATAAATGGATATAAAGATCTGAATAAGCTCATGTTTAATCCAAGTGGTTCATATGAGTAGTTTTTTGTGCTTAGATAGACTCTTATCAGAGCATATGTAAAGGACTTAAGAACTATTGCATGGTGTACCACTAGCTGGAATACATTGTTGCTTGAGATGCATTCATGTTACTTGCCAGTGCATGGAGAAGTGAACATCATAATCAATTTGCAAGCTTCTGAATTTTTCATGTACAAACCAGGTTATTGTATGTTGATTACTTTTCAAACTCGTGCACATTACATGCAGCCGTGACCACTCTTTGTCTAAAGAGGAATTCAGATCAGATGTTGTTTACAGTATCTAAGTGTTTTTCTCCACAGCTTTATGGCTGTGTATTAGCAATAATGTGCTTGAACAGCATTGGTTCAGTCAGTTAAAATGGTAACTAAGTAGTTGTCCATACAGGGATTATTTCTTCAATTAATTTGCAATAACATATGTGCACAAACATGAACCATTTAGTGACAGCCTAACATTCAAGATAGGCCAGTAGACTCTATCTCTAGATATGGAGGACAGTGAAATCTTTTCGTAGATGTATTGGCAAGTGGATTCCGTCTTCAGACATGGAGGCTAGTCTACTCCATCTCCAAACATAGAGGCCAGTGAATTCCGTCTCCAGTATAAGGGCCAGTAGACACCGTGTCCAGACATGGAGGCCGGAAAACTCCGTCACCACTCTTGGAAACCAATATAATCTGTCTTCAGATATGGAGGCCAGTTAGTTCCATCTCCAGAGATGGTGGCCAGTGAAATCCATCTCCATGCATGGAGGGAGGTGACTCAGTCTTAAGAAATGGAGACCTTTCGACTCCGTTCCAGGACATGAACGCCAGTGGACTCCGTCTCATTATATGGAACCATGTGCACTCCATCTCCAGACAAGGAATCTGTGTACTCTTCCTCCAGATTTGGAGTTCAATGGACTCCGTCTCCTGTAATGGAGGCCGGTGGACTCTCTTTCTGGACATGGAGGCTAATGGACTCCGCTTCCAGACATGGACACTAGAGAACTCATTCACTAGATAAGAAGGCCACTGATCACCGGTTCCAGACATGAAAGTAATTAAACTAAGTCGCAAGGAGGCAAGTAGATTACCTCTCATGACATAGGAGCCAGTAGACTCCGCCCAAGGACATAGCGGCCAGTTGAGTCCGTATCAGGATATGGAAGCCATTTTACTCCGCGTCCAAACATGAAGTCTATTAGACGCCATCTCAAAACATAGAGTGTACTAGATATCATATCAGGATATGGAGGCTAGTTGTCTCCGTCTCAGGAAATAGAAGCCAGTGTACTCCTTGTCAAGAGAAAGAAGTAAGTGGATTCCGTTTCCAGACATGGAGGTTAGCGGACTCCTTCTCCACTTATGGAAGCCAGTCGAATCCATCTCTAAACATGAACAAACATGGAGGCCAGTAGACTCGGTCTCCAAATATGGAGGCCAGTGGATTCCATCTCCAGAGATGGAGGCTATTAGACTCCATTTCAAAACAAGAAGGCTAGTCGACTGGGTTTCCAGATATGGAGGCCAGTGTTCTCCGTTTTCAGACTTGGATGCCTGAAGACTCCGTATCAAGACATCGAGGCCATTGGCCTCCGTCTCCAGGCACGAAGACCAATGGACTTTGTCTCCACAAATAAAGGCCAGTGGACACCATCTCCAAAAATGGAGGCGAGTGGACTCCATCTCAAAACATGGAGGCCAGTGGAATGGGTCTCCAGATATGGAGGCCAGTGGACCCGTATCCGACTTGGATGCCAGAGGACTCCATATCAAGACATCGAGGCCAGTGGACTCCGTCTCCATACATGGAGGAGACTTCATTTATAAACATGGCGGCCATTGCACTCCATCTAAAGACATGGAAGAAATGTGGACTCCATCTCCACAACTGGTGGTCAGTAGACTCCATCTGCAGACATGGAGGCTAGTAGACTCCATCTCAAAACATGAAGGCCAATAGACTGGGTCTCCAGATATAGAGGCCAGTAGACTCCGTTTCCAGACTTGGATGTTAGAGGACTTCGTATGAAGACATGGAGGCCAGTGGAATCCATCTCCAGGCATAAAGAAATCTTCATTTTTTTTAAACGTGGAAGGCAGTAGACTCCTTCTTCAAACATGGAGGCAGTAATCATCTCCAGAAATAGAGCCTAGTAGATTCCATCTCCGTGCATGGGGGCCAATGACCTCCGTCTCCAGTATGAGGGCCGTTGAAAACACATGGAGATCACTGGATTCCATATCAGGATATGAAGTAGACTCTATCTCCAGAAATGGAGGACAGTGAAATTTTTCGTTATATATTGGCAAGTGCATTGCGTCTTTAGACATGGAGGCCAGTCGACTCCATCTCCAAACATGGAGACCAGTGAACTCCCTCTCCAGTATGAAGGCTAGTGGACACTGTATGCGGACATGGAGGCCATAAAGCTCTGTCACCAAACATGGAAGCCAATGTAATCTGTCGCCAGATATGGAAGCCAGTTAGTACCATCTCCGTAGATGGAGGCCAGTAAATTCCATCTTCAAGCATGGAGGTCTGTGACTCAGTCTCAAGGAATGGAAGCCAGTCGACTCCAACACAGGACATGAAGGCCAGTCGACTCCGTCTCATTGTATGGAGCCACTTGGACACCATCTCCAGACAAGGAATCTATATACTCTTTCTCCAGATGTGGAGTACAATGAACTCCATCTCCACTAATGGAGGCCAGTGGACTCTGTTTCTGGACATGGAGGCTAAAGGACTCCTTTTCCAGACATGAACACTAGCAAACTCATTCTCTAGATAAGGAGGCCACTGATCACCGGTTACAGACATGAAAGTAATTGAACTAGGTCGCAAGATATGAAGGCAAGTAGATTACCTCTCAGGACATGGGGGCCTGTAGACTCCTTCCAAGGACATAGCGTGCAGTTGACTTCTCACGACAGGAAGCCATTGTACTCCGCGTCTAAACATGAAGTCCATTGGATTCCATCTCAAGACATAGAGGGTACTGGACTCCATATCGGGATATGGAAGCTAGTTGTATCTGTCTCAGGACATGGAAGCCAGTGTACTCCTTGTCAAGAAAAAGAGGCAAGCTGATTCCGTCTCCAGACATGGAGGCTAGTGGACTCCGTCTCCACTTATGAAGGCCAGTTGACTCTGTCTCCAAAAATGAAAGCCGATGGACTCCGTATGCAGACATGGAGGCCAGTGCATTCGATTTACAAACATGGAGACCACTGGATTCCATAACATGGTATGAGGGCCAGGGGACTCTGTCTCCAGAAGTGGAGGACAGTAAAATCTTTCCGTAGACATATTGGCCAGTGGATTCCGTCTCCAGACATGAAGGCCAGCCAACTCCATCTCCAAACATGGAGGCCATTGGACTGGGTCTCCAGATATGGAGGCCAGTGGATTCCATGTCCAGACATGGAGGCTAGTAGATTTCATCTCTGTGCATTGAAGCCAATGAACTCCGTCTCCAGCATGAAGGCCAGTGGAAGCATATGGAGATCACTGGATTCCATATCAGGACACCGTATACAGACATGGAGGCCAGAAGACTCCGTCACCAAACATGGAAGCCAATGTAATCTGTCTCCAGATATGGAGGCTAGTTACTTCCATCTCTATGGATGGATGCCAGTGAATTCCATCTCCAGGCATGGAGGGTGGTCAATCAGTCTCAAGGAATGGAGGCCAGTCGACTCCGTCACAGGACATGAAGGCCAGTGGACTCCGTCTCATTATATAGAGCCATGTGGACTCCATCTCCAGGTGCGGAGTTCAATGGACTCCGTTTTCACTAATGTAGGACAGTGGACTCTTTTTCTGGACATGGAAGCTAATGGACTTAGTTTCCAGATGTGAACACCATTAAACTCATTCACTAGATAAGCAGGCCGCTGATCACCGGCTCCAGATATGAAAGCAAATGAATTACCTCGCAAGATGTGGAGGCAAGTAGATTACCTCTCAGGACAAGGGGGCCAGTAGACTCCGTCCAAAGACATAGCGGCCAGTTGACTCCGTCTCAGGATATGGAAGCCACTGTACTCCGCGTCTGAACATGAAGTCCATTGGACTCCATGTCAAGACATAAAGGGTACTGCACTCCATATCAGAATATGGAGGCTAGTTCTCTCCGTCTCAGGACATGGAAGCCAGTGTGCTCCTTGTCAAGACAAAGAGGCAAGTGGATTCTTTCTCCAAACATGGAGGTTAGTGGAGTCCGTCTCCTCTTATGGAGGCTAGTGGACTTAGTCTCCAAAGATGAAAGCCGATGGATTCCGTCAGCACACATAGATGCCAGTGGATTCAGTCTCCAAACATGGAGACCACTGGATTCATATCAGAGTATGATGCCCAGTGGACTCTGTCTCCAGTTATGGAGGACAGTGAAATCTTTCCGTAGACATTTTGGCAAGTGGATTCCGTCTCCAGACATGGAGGCCAGACAACTCCATCTCCAAACATCGACAAACATTCAGGCCAGTGGACTGGGTCTCCAGATATGGAGGCCAGTGTTCTCCGTTTCTAGAATTGGATGCCTGACGGCTCCGTATCAAGACATGGACACCAGTGGACTCCATCTCCTGACATGGAGGCCATTGGCCTCCGTCTCCAGACACGAAGGCCAATGGACTCCGTCTCCACAAATGGAGGCCAGTGGACTCCATCTCTAGACATGGAGGCTAGTAGACTTCATCTCAAAACATGGAGGCTAGTGGACTGCGTCTCCAGATATTGAGGCCAGTGGACTCCGTTTCTGACTTGGATACCAAAAGACTCCCTATCAAGACATCGAGTCCAGTGGACTCCGTCACCAGACATATAGAAGTCTTCATTTAAAAACATGGAAACCAGTGGACTCCGTCTCCAGACATGGCGACCATTGGACTCCGTTTCCAGACACGGACTCCATTGGACTCGGTCTCCAGACACGGACTCCATTGGAAACCATCTCCACAAACATATGCTAAAGGACTCCGTATCAAGACATCGAGGCCAGTGGATTTAGTCTCCAGACATGGAGAAGTCTTCATTTATAAACACAGAAGCCAGTGGACTCCGTCTCCAGACATGGCGGCCATTGGACTCTGTCTCCAGACACGGAGGCCAGTCGACTCCGTCTCCACAAAAGGTGGCCAGTAGACGCCATTTCCATACATAGAGGCTAGTAGACTCCATCTCAAGAAATGAAGTCCAGTAGACTGGGTCTCCAGATATGGAGGACAGTAGACACCGTTTCCAGACATAGATGTTAGAAGACTCCTTATCAAGACATAGAGGCCAGTGGACTCCGTCTTTAGACATAAAGAAGTCTTCATTTATAAACATGTAAGGCAGTGGACTCCGTCTCCAGACATGGAGGCCAGTAGACTCCATCTCCAGACATGGAGGCTAGTCCTGTAGGTTCCATCTCCGTGCATGGAGGCAAATGAACTCCGTCTCCAGTATGAAGGCCAGTAGAAACACATGGAAACCACTGGACTCCATATCATTATATGAAGGCCAGTGGACTCTACCTCCAAATAAGAAGGTCAGTGAAATCTTTTCGTAGATGTATTGGCAAGTGAATTCCGTATTCAGACATGGAGGCCAGTCGACTCCATCTCAAAACATGGAGGCCAGTGAACTCTGTCTCCAGTATGAATGCCAGAAGACTCCGTCACCACACATGGAAGCCAATGTAATTTGTCTCCAGATATGGAGGCCAGTTAGTTCCATCTCCATACATGGAGGCAAGTGAATTCCATCTCCATGCATGGAGGTCGGTGACTCCGTCTCAAGGAATGGAGGTCAGTCGACTCCGTCACAGGACATGAAGGCCAATGGACTCCGTCTCATTATAAAGAGCAATGTGGACTCCATCTCCAGACAAGGAATCTGTGAACTCTTTCTCCAGATGTGGAGTTCAATGGACTCCGTCTCCAGTAATGGAGGCCAGTGGACTCTCTTTCTGGACATGGATGGTAATGGACTCCGTTTCCAGACATGGACACCAGTGAACTCATTCACTAGATAAGCAGGCCACTGATCTCGGCTCCAGACATGAAAGTAAA
>JAUUDY010373174.1:0-11398 GCA_032361765.1 Panulirus inflatus
TTAGGGTCATCCTGTTATATAATTGGATGTAGACAGATTGTTTGGAACATAACCAGTACCATTGAAGAGTAAGGAACTTGGTGGTGTGTTGTTTTACATCAGGTAGCACAGTTTTGCTGAACTGTCTGCCCCCTTTCTTTTTGGTTTTTGCTTAAAGCTATTTTCTTTTAAGGACTACCATATGATTATCAGTTTTACTTGGAAAGCTGTGCTATTGATAGTGAAGCATGTGGTTCTGGACATAGTAAAAATGGGCAGATGACCCCTCTTTTAACCCCCATGAGAAACGGTCAGTGCCATATTAGGGGATTGACAAATAGTGTATGGTAAGACGAAGTTAATGAAGAGACTGCAGACATGGGCGCATGAGCAGTAGTGAGCAGACAGGGAAGTGCGATTATAGTGCTACAAGAACATGTGGATCTGAGTGGTAGCCATTGTGGACAGAACAGCGGAGTCGATGTGGATATGCTGGTGGGCGTGGTGACAACCCTGGTGCTCATGCTGCGCTATCAGGTTACAGCTGCCCTCACTGTGGGCGTGGGCGGCCTGGGCTGGCTCGTGTGGGGCGCCCTGCAGTGTGCCCTTGCCCCAGCTCACGCCTTCGTCCTCCTTTCCTCCTACCCAGGTGGGTCATACTTCGGGATGGTAATGGTCAAGTTGCCGTGTGTTGACCTTATGGTGATGGTGTGTAAAGTACTGTTAATGGGGATGCTGGTAATGGTTTAGTCCTTCGGGTAGTGGTGGTGGTTTATATAGTACTCGATGGGGTGAACTTAGTAATGCAAGTATACTAAAAGTATCAGTTGCGGTACTCGTATTGGTGTTGATGGTGCTTACTAGTGGTGGTGATAAGCTAATGGTGATCGAGTTGTTAGAAATTGGTGATGATGTTAGAGTTATTGGTTTTGGTGGCTGTGGTAGCGGTTGTGATTGAGATAATGGTGGTGGTGCTAGAGATGATGGTAGTGTTGAGAAATTTTTTTGGTAGTAGCGATGATGCTGAAAGCATTGGCGTGACTGATGGTCGTAGAGACCCTGGTAATGGTATTGTAGCTAAAGGTAATGACAGTTGTGGTACTTCAGCCACAGGTGATGGTGCATATGTTACTGGTAATGCCATTGATGTCAGTGAATGTCAGGTAATGTTGATGGTGTCAGTACTGCTGTTATTAGAGGCAGAAGTTTGGTAATTGTTACAGACGATGTATTGTTTTGTACGATGGTGTGAATGGGACTTGCGATGATAGTGGTGCTGATAGTGATATTTGATAATGCTGGGTAGTGGATGTAGTGGTGGATGGTGGCACTGATTATACTAGTTGTGAATTTAGTGATAGATTGATGGTTATGTGGTAGTAATTATACGGGTAGTAGTGATAATGATGAAGACTGTGGTTTCGTTGTGTTGGTTAGCTTTGGTGTTACTAGTTGTGCTACTGCTTCTAGGATTTGGTTTGTTAGTAATGGCGCCGTTTATTTGTCATGCAGGCAACTTTGATAAAGGTTCAGGTGATCCTAATACCCAGAGTGAAATTCCTTGTGAAAGTCAAGTGATATCAGCTACCCAGAACAGAATTCCTTGTGAAAGATATCAGCTTCCCAGAATAGAACTTGTGGAAGCCTTGTCTCCTGAAATTATTGAAAATACAAAGTTTGCTTGGAAAACTATGGTGTATATTAGGTTTTGTAATTTGATTTTCAGTATCAAAATGTGTGGTAAGATTTTTTTTAGATGATTTATTGCTGTGGTATAGAGATTTTTCAGTTTCATATATTTTTAGTTGGAAACTTTTGTATTTTTTTTCATTCCAAATACAGTGAAAGATTAATTATAACGATTTTTGTACAAGTCCTATTTTGCACCCTTCCCATACAATCTAATTTGAAAGTTGTTTGTCACACACTCCTTTTGTTGGCACTTGTTATTGTAATGATGGTGGTGGTACTGATATAAGTGGTGAGATTTTACATTTGTAGGTTCAATTTCCTAGTTGTGATAAATCACAGTGATTGTGTTGGTTGAGATTCTTGTGACAGTACTTGTACTTGTGCTATTGCTGTTATTGTATATGTTAGTGGTTTTGGGTCTTTATGGTTGCTTAAGTTTCTCCACAGATGTATGTAGATCTGACTCTTAAAATAAGAAAGGTTGTATGAAGAGGGAAAGATGGAAGAAGACAGAGAATTCCATAGTCAGCTTTTTAGGGAAGATGAAGTTATTGTAACAGCCAATCCTCAAATGGTTGGTCTCCACACATATGCTGTGGCAAGCAGTAACCAAATGCATACCTTAGGTTAGGCCTTGAAGGCAAGGACATGTGCAGACAGCTCACAAGAACAGGATCCAAAATGATACTTGTAGAATAGAAAAACATAGCAGCAACATTGCAGCATATAGAAAGGGAAGGGTGAAAGGTGAAGCTAGGAGAATGATGAGACTGAAAGCTTTTGATTTTACTGAGGTTAGTAAACAGGTAATAGGTGAGCTACCTCATTTGTGTGTACAGTACAGTACTCCATCATTGGGTGAATAAAAGACTATGTAGATATGAAAAAGCAGCTCACAAGAAAAATTATTATGGGACCTATACAACACTCCCAGCTATGGGGAAGCAGACGTTGTGATGATTATACGGGGCTTCCATGATAGAGTGGAAAATATGGTTATGGCCATCATGTTTTTGTTATTACATGTTTGAATTGTGGTGTTTTGAAATTGAACAGAGGGAAATGAATGTGTGTTTGTTATAACCAAATATTTAGTGTACTGCATGCACACTTGCATCTTATAGGAATTTTAATGTGCCACGTTGATCCACTTTGTATAATGAGTTTTTGTAAGGTTGTTCCTTGGTGCTGTTGCTTTCATGGACATAATATTATGGATGTCAGATGTTGATGAATATATGAATAGGCTTTAGATTTTTTTAAGTAATGATGTAACATTATTCATTGCTCTGATTTTGTGCTTGTGTTTTCATTAGAAGTAGCAGCTGTATGTTTTGATGCAAAGGTATATTCTTGGATTCATAAACTTGTCAGCTCTCAACTCTGAGTCTGAGGAGCAGTTATCATGCATTCATCATGTGATAAAATCTTAAGCTTTTTCTTGTTACTAATTTGTCATTTCATGGCTTTTATGAAAGAAAAATGATTTAATGTATACAGAACAACCTTTTTGAATAAATGAACATTTCAGTTTTGATTATCATTTGTAATAGTGAGCCAGTACTTCCGTGCTTGTCAGGTTGCATTCCTTTTACTCATAGCTGTTTTTTCTTTCTGCCTCACCTACATGGGAGTGCTAGCATTCTGTCCACAAGCATACAATCTAACCTGTTACATATAACACTTAACAACACTGATCTCACACAACTCATTCTTCCTAATTGATTTTTTCCTGCAGTGAGTGCAATGTGCCTGCCCTGCCTATTAGCAAAATGGTAGGAGCAATAGAAAGAAGTAGGTAAGAACATTAGGCAGAAGCATTAGGTAGAAGTAGTAGGTAGGAACACTAGGTAGGAGCATTAGGTAGATTTAGTAGGTTGGAATGTAAGTTAAACACATAGGGTAGAAATAGTCTGTAGAAACATAGGTAGGAGCCTCTGGAAATGCTGTCCTGGAGCTGCTCTTTGCCATTGGCCTGTTAAGGGTAAGGCACTGGAGTTCAGCTATGGAGACTCTTTTACCATGGTTTTTCCCTTGAGGGAGTTCTTGAGAGATCAGGCATCAGAGATATAGATAGATAGATGTATAACATATATACATGTGAATTTCCACAGCCATTTGTTCATCTGTCCATATAGTTTTGAAGTGCTGATGGTTATCATTGTTTTTTCTTTACAGCATTCACTCGACAGTATGAAGTGGGAACCTTATACAGGTATGGGTATGAAACATCAGTGTTGCTGAATGAACCCCAGGCACTACCTGTCTCCACCACCAAGGATGTAGGGTTTCGGGTAGAGCTGACTGCTGAAGTGACTCCAGTTTGGCAGCACCCCACTAATGTTCATGAGCAGATTCTTCAACTGACTGTGAGTATTGCATTCTTAGAACTGAATGAAGTTCTTGTTGACTAAGATCTTAAGTAGAAGTGTGGTGTCTTAATTTTGTCATTATCTTGGTTTCATGAAATATTTCTTATGCATATTTCTTTGATGAGGATCAGTCTTTCCCTCACTGTACATGAGTTCTCTCTACACATATTTGATTTTGCACACATCTTGTAGAATCCATGATTTGGTTTGTTTGGGCACATATTGGATATCCAGAAAGATTGCTCTGATGAAATCCAAAAAGGTTTGTTATTGACTTCACAATACAATGTTTTGGACAGTGATTTTTTTGGTATCCCTGGACTGAAATGCTACATTGGAAATGGGATACATACTTGAGCACCATCACAGAGACCTATCAATTCTTCCCCAAGAGATTTTTTCAATTGAAAGGTATCTGTCATGGACAGAATTCCTCTTCAGAGCCAGGCAGTGAGACTGTACCCAACTGACATGGTGTGGTTTATAGAGCAACCAAAGGAGGCCCTCTGCCACAGCAGCTTTAACCTCCACAAGGTCTTCCATATCACAGAAGTTCAGAAAGAATGTGCTGCAAAGAAATCTCATCTTATGAAACTGCAGGGAATGCAAAGGAAATGAATTTTGGAGTGGTAGATTGGGTGAAGTATAATACTTTAAGGTGTTTTGGACATGTGGAAGGAATGCAAGATAGGGAGTTTAAAAAGGAAGGTGCATGACAGTACAATTAAAGGGGTTGATGTGAGAGGAAGACAACCTGTGACATGGAGAAATAGAGTGGAAAAGTACTGGAGGGAAAGAATGCATGCAATGGTGGGTGTAATTGAGGCATGTAAGGACAGGGATAAGTGGATACCCTTTTGCCATGGCCACCCCCTTGATGGAAGTTCCCACAGGCAGTGAGTATTAGAGATATGAATTGATAGACTGCAACAGCTTAAACAGTTTGACATCAACCAGTGTTATGGGAAGGTGAAATAATTCAGGGGTTTGAATATGCATCTCCTTTTGATAAAGTTAACCCATTGACTGCAGCAGTCCTAATACTCAATGCACTCCATATATAAGAAATTCTCCAACATTCTAAGAAAGAATCATCATAAGTTTGTTGTTACAGGTAACTAGAACATAATTTTCTAATTTTCCTTTTCATACTTGATCGCTGTTTCCCACATTAGTGAGGAAATGCCAGGAACTGACGAATTCTGTCTGCATTTGCTCACATCCATATTCTATCTGTCAAGTGTAACACACCAAAAGCACATCTCCCTATCCAAACCATGCCCCACGTACCTTCCCATGGTTTCCCTTGGCTGCTTCACATGTCTTGGTTCAGTCCATTGGCAGCAAGTCGCCCCCTGTATACCACACTGTTCCAGTTCAGTCTATCCCGTGCACACCTTACACCCCCTTGCTTGTTCAGGCCCAGATCACTCAGAATCCTTTTCACAAGGCTCTGCTGGTAGACTTGAGAGAGTGTCTGAATTTTGGAGAGTATGTAAGAGGAAAATGAGAGATAATGTGAATAAAAGTAAAATATTGAGGTGTTAACAGGAAGATAGAGAGACAGGATGGGCTAAGTGTGAGTTTGAAGGGGGAGAACCTAGAGGAAGTGGATTGCTTTTAGTACCTAGGAGTGCACAAAGCAGTGAAGGGAATCATAAGGGCTTAAGTGTCAAGAGATAGGGGAGTGGGCGAAGGTATTGAATGCTTTGAGGAGTGTGTGAAAGGAGAGACCACTGTGTGTTCATGCAAAGGTTGGTATGTCTGAAGGTATGGTTGTCCTTGTAGTGATTTATGGGTGTGAATCTTGGGCTCTCAGTGCAAGCTTACAAAGAAAAATTAGCCTTAGCAAATGAACCAGCATCTAGTTTGTCTAAATACAAAGGTAAGCCTCTTAATTTTAAAAAAATCTTTCTTTTTTCCTAGATTGTAAATCCAAAGCTATCGGTCAAGGCTCGCCAAGGACCATCTCCTGAGGGATTTGTTCACAAGGCATCAAGGTTGGAGAGCTATAAATTACATCCCCTCTTCATGCACTGGAATAATGGCCAAATAAATAATGTCTATCATATTGATGGAGGAGAATTATCTGTTCTAAATGTTATGAAAGGCATCTCTAGCCTGTTTCAGGTATAGTAACCCTTATTTCTTATTTGGCTTTCATGTTTTTACTTTTTAGGTTATGATATTAAATATTATTGTAAGAGATTTTGTTAGAGGTTGCTTGATATTATGTTGGTGGTAGCTGTTAACCCGTTTGATCTCTATTGGAGGCTGAAACTCTTTCCATTTCTCTCTCATCAATGGTAATGTAGGAAAGGTAATTTTTATCATATATTTTGTGAGGAACTTCATCCTCTAATATGTTTTTAAGTAAATGTGTTTCTAGTCATCCATGAAGTTTCCTTGCAAACACCAGAGAATAGGATTATTTCTAATATAAAGTTTGTTAACCAGAGTGTCATTTTAAACGAAGATCTGAAAATTTAGCTTTACATCTAATTGAGCAATTGTACTATAGTATATTTCCCATTGTGTGGATGCTCATAATGCAGACCACATGTTTAGGTATGTATTTGTAAAGTTTATATGCTCCCAGCCATTTTTGATGCAAAAAATTCTATGTACTAATTATTTTCCTACAGAAATTTAAGAGCATCATATTTATCTGTTGACAACTCTTCAACAGCACCAGGTGAAAAATGTAAAGCAAACAGAAGTAGATGCTTCAGGAAAATGTGATGTCGTCTACTCACTGGTTGAATCAACAAAGGTCACAAAGTTGAAGAAGAACTGCAAAAATGTTTTTCCTGTGGTTTATTTCAACCACACCAACAAGGTATGATGAAAATGATCATGGGGATTAATATGATAGATCGTTAAATTTGTCTGTAACAACATATGGCTAAATTAAAAGTCTCATTATTGTGCAGCCGATTTTCATGTAAATGATTTTTCTCCTGAATGTAGATGATATTCATCTTTAATAGGATAAATTCAATGATATGAATATCATCACAAATGATCAAACAGTCAGTAGATACTGAGGAGTTTTGAAACAGGCTAGGAAGAAGGAATTTGCCTCATGCATTTGTTTTTCCTGACCAGTTGTTTACATATTCTGAGGAGTTTTGAAACTGGCCAGGAAGAAGGAATTTGCCTCATGCATTTGCTTTTCCTGACCAGTTGTTTACATATACCTCAATGTTTAGAAACTTACAAAATATTTTACCTAGTAGGGTTAGCTGTAAATCTGGGAAGTTTCTGAATATTTCAGAGCTTCTTCATGTAAAAGAATACCTTGCATCAGTATGATGGAAGCTTGGTTAATGAACAGTAAGTCTCTGAGGGACCACAAATTGGTCAATACTCCACTAACTCAAGTACATTTGACAAAAGAAAAAAATACTAATGTATTACAATACATTACTTGTATTCTTACATTCAGTAAATTACCTTTGGTAAAGTGTTGATTTATTCTTCCAAATCTGTAGTTAATTGGTTGTCACTTGTACTCAGAAAGGCATCTTGCATTCATATTAGTCTAGTTTTTATGTAATGTACCATAAGAAACCTTTTACAATCAGACTAGGTGCTTTGGTTCATAACATACTGTATGGGTACTCTCATTTTTGTAGGTATTGGGTGCACAAATTGACTGTCAGGCAACCACATCATATCTTCTGAATGCTGATGAGAAAATTATTCGGAAGGCCACATCAATGGAGACGCATTTCTTGAGAGTGGAGGCACGTAAACAGTCAGGAGCTGAGGTCATGAGCAAGCAGGTGCTCCAGCTTAAGGGTAAATCTATTATTGTAATTTTTCACTGTGGACCCAAGGAATGAAGTTAATGTTTTGTGTGTCTGACACCCCCTGCATATGGTTACACTACAAGTGAAAAGTATCCTTCAATGAGGCTGTATAGTATAATCTGTTGATGGAAGGGAGTACAGTCTTCATAAGGAACTTCGCACTCCAGGAGAGTCCAAGAAAGTAATGCAGCCCTGGACCTGAAGAAGCTCCTTGAGAAAACTGGGTCCCAGGGTACATAAATAGTAATACAGATTATGTAGTATGCATACAGTTGCAGAAAAAATTTCATATTTCATATGTGTTTCTTAAGAGCAAGTAAATTGTTATTTAGAGGCACAATTATCAAAGTAAAGTGGGCACTTGTTCCTCCCAAATCTATCCAGTGTAGAGCCAAGTTGGACAATTTTTGCTAATTCTATGCACCTGTAAAATGGATTGACTATAATGCTGGCCTACTCCCTATACTGTAACTTAATCTCATTAGGGATGAATCTTAGATTTAACCTGTCCAGGCTGCATGACTTGAAAATTTAGGGAAGGGAAAAGTCGTGATCATGTATTATGTTATTGTCACTTATATGCTAATTAAGATATTTGGTCGTAATTATAGAAGTTTCATTAATTAGATTTTGAATATTCTTGCATACTGTATTACACTGTGGTAAATCAGATGCTGTTTGCAAATGACGGTTCTGGTGGCAGACTCAGGAGAGGAAAAACAAAAAGTGGAAGTTTCTAGTTTAAGTGAATAAAAGTAAGATTTTGAAAATTAGCAGGTAAGAGTGATGAACTGGTTCAAGTGTGAGTCTGATTGGAGAGAACCTGGAGGAAGTGGATTGTTTTACTTGGGAGTGGACATGGCAGCAGATGAAACTTTCGGAAATGAAGTGAACCATAGGGTAGAGGAGGGGGCAAAGGCCCTGTCGCTGTGGGCAAAGATGAGTATATCATGATATAGTAGTCCTGACAGTGTTGTATGGATGGAAGTAATGGGCCTTAAATGCAAAAGTGTGGAAGAGGGTAGATGTGTAAGAAGTCAAATTTTTGAAGACAGTATTTGGTGTGAGGAGGGTTGCTCTAATATGGAATGAAAGGGCAACAGAGAAGTGTGGTAGTAAGTGGAGTATGTTTGAGAGAGCTGAAGAGGCTGTGCTGAAATGGTTTAGATATACGGAAAGGATGGGTAGAGAGAGACTTATTGAGAGTATATGCATCAGATGTTGTAGGAACACATAGGAGGGAGAGACTAAGAGAAAATGGAATGATGAAGTAAAGGATGCTTTGAGTTATTGGGACCTGAACATGCAGGATGGTGTGAGGCATGCATGATTTAGAGGGAACTGGAGTGACTTGTTATACATGGGGCAATATGCAGCCAGCAGGCTGAATCAGGCCATATGAAGCAGTTAGGGGAAACCACAGACAAGTCTCTGGGACTTGGTTTTGGACAAGAGTCTCTGATTTTGGTGCGTTACACATAACTGTAGAGTGGATATGAACAAATGACGCTGTTCTATATATGTTCCTGTTGCTGACTTGTTAACAAGGGAAATAGCATAAGCATTTGAAGATAAATGCAAGTAAAAGTAAGGTAATGATGTTTGAAATGTTACAAAGTGAAAGCATAGATTTTGTAAACTCCTATAGAAAGAGAGAAGAAAGTCCTCAAAAATGTTTTATAGATATGGGAAGAGGAAGACTGGGAGAGATGACAGAATTTAAATATTTGGGAACTATGTTGAGTACGTATGGTGATATGGAAGGAAAGATAGGGGAGAGCAGTACAGGGTAGAAGAGTCATTGGGTCCCTTGATAGCATGATAAAAGGTAGATGTGTAGGCATGGAAGTGAAGAAAGGACTGAGGTACAGCATAGTCTTCCCAACCCTGACTTCATGGAAGTGAAGAAAGGACTGAGGTACAGCATAGTCTTCCCAACCCTGACTTTTGCAGCCCAAAAATAGATGGGTCAAGAATCGTGGCTGTGGAAATGAGTTTTTTGAGGAGCATGTGGTATGACTGGATGGAATGAAGAAAGTAATGAGGGGGAGTATGAAAGATTTGGTATGGCAGGGAATGCAAAGGAAATGAATTGTGGTACGTTGAAGTAGATGAGACTTGATTGTTTGAGGTGGTTTGAGTATGTGGAAAGAATGCAAAATGAGAAGCTTACAAGGAGAGTTTATAATGATATGATTATAGAAGTTGGTGTGAGAGGGAGACTACCTATGATATAGGGAAATAGAGTGGAGGAGTGCCGGAGGAAAAGAAATGGAGGAAGAATGCATGTAATGGTGTTTGCTAGGGAATCATGTAGGGACAAGGATAATTGGAGACCCTTGCTGTGGCCACCCTGTTGGTGGGAGTTCCCAGAGGAAATGGGCATCAGGGATTGATAGATGAAAAGAAAAAAGAGAATGATTGTTTATATATATATCTGTTTATCTAATTACCCATGTTACTTTGGTTTGCTACCAGCTGTACTCTTTTACCCATATTTCTTTGATACCTTCTGAATCTTGTTTCTGAGACATACATCAATGTTGTTCTCTCAGTATCTAATTAATCATGTCTGTTACAAAGATTTACATTGTTATTTACATTCTTGAAATGTACTTTATTTTCTTTAAATACCAAGTGTTGTGACCACTTCCTCACAAGGATGCTTCTGTGCATGTTTACACTCTATCATCCCATTGCTAATTTTTATTTGGAACCTTTTTGTTAATGTAATATGATCTCTACTCCTGCAGGGCGAGAAAAAATTAGTACTCCAAAGTACACAGGAAAAAATGTTGCAGAGGCTATTAAGTCTATTTCTTCCAAGCTAAAAAAGACCCTCATTACTGACCAGCTGGCAACCAACCCAGACCCAAAGGAATGCATAACATGCAAATCTGTAAGATTATATCTTTTTTGTATTTGTTAGTGTGGAAGTTTATGTTCACTACACCAGACTGGGCATAGAATTGACGGTATAAAAGTGAGCAAAGGTGCTGTATGCACGTGATCATTCCTGTTTGAATGGGGATGGAATAAAAGATGGATGATAGATTGTGTATATATTTTATTAGAAATTTCTTTCATCATTTGTACTGTTTAGATAGCATTTTCTATAATATACATTCTGATTCCTTATATTTGTATGTACATTTTTGATAGTTTGTTACTTGCTACCTGCAAGGTATGGCATACAGATAGGGATAATTGTATCTGTATGTTTAGTTTTGTGTTGTAGCTCTAAAGGGCTACTTACTTTTGGTTCAATTTTTTTGACCTCAGCAATATTTGGGGAAGAAGGAGCCCTCACAGTTCAATAGTCAATTTTTTTTTATATAAAGTATTTTAAAGTGAATGCTTTGTTCTTTAATGTGTTGCCTGTGCAGTATGAACATATAGATAATGCTTTTGTAAGATTTGAGGTCTTGCATATGGGGTAATGGAGTTGTCACATGTGAAACAGCAAACAGGAATGAAAAAGATATGTATACTTCCCAGCCCCAGGAGTTCATCCATTATATATTTATGAGGCTCCTGCAG
>JAUUDY010373395.1:0-11396 GCA_032361765.1 Panulirus inflatus
ATAGCAGTAAACTTCACCATACCAGGAGCCTCCAGGGTTACTGCCACACTACACTATAGCAATAACCACCACACCAGAAGCCTCCAGGTTTGCTGCTACGCTATAGCAGTAACCTTCATCGTACAAGGAGCTTCCAGGGATCCTGACACACTAGAGCGATAACCCTCACGACACCAGGAGCCTCAGGGGCTGCTGCTACAATATAGGAGTAACCTCCACCACATCAGGTGCCTCCAGCGTTGCTTCCACACTGTAGTAGAAACCTTCACCATAACAGGAACCTGCAGGGTTGCTGCCACACGACTGCAGCAACCTCCACCGTACCAAAAGCTTTACTCAAGGGTTCTTACCACACTATAGCAGTAACCTTTACCAAACAAGCAGCCTACAGGGTTGCTGTCTTATTATAGCAGTAACCTCTACTATACCAGGAGCCTCCAGCCTTGCTGCCAAATATCGCAGTAACTTCCACCATATTAAGAGCTTTTATGGTTCCTGCGACACTATAGCACTAACCTTCACCATACCAGGAGCCTCCAGAGTTACTGCCACACTAATGCAGTAACCTTCACCATAGCAGCAGCCTCCAGGGTTGCTACCACATTGCAGCAGTAATCTCCAACATACCAGGAGCCTCCAGGGCTGCTGCCACACTATAACAGTAACTACCAACATACCAGTAGCCTCGAAGATCCATGCCACACTATAGAAGGAACCTCCTCCATACCAAGAGCCTCCAAGGTTTCTATCATACTATAGCCACAAACTCCACCATACCAGGAGAGTCTAGGGTTGATAGCCACCTATATCAGTAATTTCCACCATACCAAGAGCCTCCAGGGATGCTGCCACAATATGATAGCAACCTCCATCATACTAGGAGCCTTTAAAGTTGTTTCTACACTGTATCAGTAACCTCTACTATACAAGGAGCCTTTAGTTTTAATGCCACATTATAAACATAATGTCCACCATACTAGGAGCTTCTAGGGTTACTGTGACACAATAGCAGTAATCTCCACCATACCAGGAGCCTCCAGGGTTGCCGCCACACTATAGCAGTAACCCCCAACATACCAGGAGCCTCTAGTTTTAATACCACACTATAACCATAATGTCCATCATACCAAGAGCCTCCAGGGCTGCTGCCACACTGAAGCAGTAACCTACGTCACACCAGGAGCGTCCAGGGGTGGTGCCGCAGCATAGCAGGAATATACAATATACCAGTAGCCTTCACAGTCCATGCCACACTATAGCAGTAACCTTCTCCATAACAGGAGCCTCCGGGGTTGCTGCCATATTGTAGCAGTAACGTCCACCATACCAAAAGCGCCCAGAGATTCTGCCACACTATAACAGTAACCTCCACCATACCAGGAGCCCCCATGGTTGCTGCCACGCTATAGCATTAGCCTCACCCATACCATGATCCTCTATTGGTGCTGCCACAACATTGGAGCAACCTCCACCATAGCAGGAGCCTCCAAGGATGCTGCCACACTATAGCAGTAACCTTCACCATACTAAAACCCTCCAGGGATGCTGCCACAATATAGCAGTAACCGCCACCATAACAGGAGCCTCTAGGTATGCTGCCACACTATAGCAGTAACCTTCACAATACCATGAGCCTCTAGGGATGCTGCCACACTATAGCAGCAAGCTTCATCACCAGAATCATCCAAGGTTACTGCCCCATTATAGTAATAGCATCCACCATACCAGGAGCCTCCAAAGTTGCTGCCACACAATAGGAGTAACGTCCAACTTAACAGAAGCCTCCTGTGATTCTGTCACACTAAAGAAGCAACCTTCACTATATCTGGAACCTCCAGGGTTTCTGCCACCAATAGCATCAAGATCCACCATACTAGGAGCCTCCACTGTTGCTGCAGCACTAAAGGGTTAACCTCCACCATACCAGGAGCCTCCAGGGATGCTGTCACACTATAGCCCTAACCTTCACCATAACAGGTCCGTCCAGGGTTGCTGTTAATCTATAGCAGTACCCTCCAACATACCAGTAGCCTCCAGGGTCCATGCCACACTATATCAGTAACCTCCTCCATACCAGCAGCCTTCAGGATTTCTACCACGCTACATCCATAAGCTCCACCATACCAGGAGCCTCCGGGGTTGCTACCACCTATAACAGTAACGTCCGCCATACCAGGAGCCTTCAGCGTCCTGCCACACTATAGCAGTAACATCCACCACACCAGGAACCTCCAAAGCTGCTGCCACGGTAGCAGTAACCTACACCGCATCAGGAACCTCTAGGGTTCCTACCACACTACAGGAGTAACCTTCACAATACTAGGAGCCTCCATAGATGCTGCCAAACTACAGAAGTAAATTTCTCCATACCAGGAGCCTCCAGGGATGCTGCCATACTATAGCAGTAGCCTCCACCATACCGGGAGCCTTAAGGGATTTTGCCTCACTTTAGCAGTAACCTCCAACACCAGAAGCCTACAGGTATGCTGTACCAGTAACCTTCACAATACCGGGAGCTTCTAGGGATGCTTCTAAACTATAGAAGTAACAACCGCCACACCAGAATCCTCCAAAGATGCTAAAACACTATAGCAGTAACCTCCACTATACCAGGACCTTCTATAGTTTTTGTCACACTACAGCAGTAACCTTCACAATACCATGAGCCTCTAGGGATGCTGCCACACTATAGCAGCAAGCTTCATCACCAGAAACATCCAAGGTTGCTGCCCCATTATAGTAGCATCCACCATACCAGGAGCCTCCAAAGTTGCTGCCACACAATAGCAGTAACCTCCACCTTCACAGAGGCCTCCAGGTATTCTGTCACACTCTAGAAGCAGCCTTCACCTTACCAGGAGCCTCCAGGGTTGCTGCCACCTATAGCAGCAAGATCCACCATACTAGGAGCCTCCACAGTTGCTGCCACACTATAGGGGTAACCTCCACCATACCAGGAGCCTTCTGGGTTGCTGTCACACTATAGCCGTAACCTTCACCATACCAGGACCGTTCAGGGTTGCTGTCAATATGTAGCAGTAACGTCCAACCTACCAGTAGCCTCCAGGGTCCATATCACACTATTTCAGTAACCTCCTCCATACCAGGAACCTCAAGTATTTCTACCATAAGCTTCACCATACCAGGAGCCTCTAGGGTTCCTACCACCTATAACAGTAACATCCGCCATATCAGGAGCCTCAAGGTTGCTGCCACACTTTGGCAGTAACCTCCACCATACCAGGAGCCTCTCGGGTTGTTTCCACACTTTGACAGTAACCTCCAGGGTTGCTGCCATACTTTAGCAGGAGTCTCCATCATGCCAGGAGCGTTCAGGGTTACTGCCACACTATAGCAGTAAATTTCAACATACCAGTAGCCTCCAAGATCCATGTCACACTTTAGCAACAACCTCTTCAATACGTCGAGCCTCCACGGTTGACCTATGGCAGTAACTTCCAACATACGAATAGCCTCCAGGTTTGCTGCCACAGTTTAGCAGTAACTTTCATTATACTAGGAACCTGCAGGGTTGCTGCCACACTATAACAGCAACCTCCACCATACCAGGAGCCTCTAAGGTTGTTTGCACACTATAGCAGTAATCTCTACCATACATGGAGCCTCCAGTTTAACTGCCACACTATAGATATATTGTCCACAATACCACGAGCATCAAGGGTTACTGCCACACCGTAGCAGTATCCTCCACCATACCAGGAACCTCTAGGGTTGTTTCCATACTATAACAATATCATCTACCATACAAGGAGCCTCCAGTTTACTGGCATACCATAGCCATAATGTCCACCATACCAGGAGTCTGCAGGTTTACTGTCACACCAGAGCAGTGACCTTCACCTTACCAGGAACCTCTAGGGTTGCAGCTACTTTGTAGTAGTAACCTCCACCACACCAGAAGCGTCCAGGGTTGTTGCTACAATATAGTAGTAACATACAACATTTCAATAGCGTACACTGTCCATGTCACATCATAGCAGCAACCTCCTTCATAACAGGGGCCTTAAGGGCTGCTGCCACACTGTAACAGTAACCTCCACCATATCAGGAGCCTCCAGGGTTGCTGTCACATTGTAGCAGTAACATCCACCATAACGGAAGCGTCCAGAGTTTCTGCCACACTCTAACAGTAGCCTTCACCATACCAGAAGCCTCCAGGGCTGCTGCCACACTACAGCAGTAACCTCCGCCATACCAGGAGCCTCCAGGGTTGCTGTCACCTATAGGATTAACTTTCAACTTACCTTGAAACTCCATGGTTGCTGACACACTATAGCAGTAACATCTACCATACCAGGAATCTCCAGATTTGTTACCACACAATAGAAATAGCCTCCAACATACCAGGAGCCTCCAGACATTGCTGCCGTCTCATAGGAGCAACCTTCACCATACCAGGAGCCTCTCGGGCTGTTCCCACACTATAACAATAACCTCTACCATACAAGGAGCCTCCTGTTTCACTACCACGGTATTGTCATAATGTCCACCATACCATGAGCCTTCAAAGATGCTGCCACAATATAGAAGTAACCTTCCCCATGCCAGGAGCTTTCACGGTTGTTGCTACCTATAGAAGTAGCCTACACTATACCAGGAGATTCCAGGGTTGCTGCCATACTATAGCAGTAGCCTACACCATACTGAGCCTCCAGTACTATAACTGCAACCTTCATCACACCAGGTCTCTCTAGGGTTGTTGCCACGCTATAACAGTAACCTCCTCCACACCAGGAGCCTCCAGGGTTATAGCAGTAAGATTCACGATACCAAAAGCCTCCAGAGTTTCTGCTACTCTATACCAATAACCCTTATGATACAAGAAACCTCCAAGTTTGCTGCCACACTATAGCAGTAATCTCCCCATAACAGGAGCCTCCAGGGTTGATGCCATATTATAGCGGCAACCGCCAGCATACCAGGAGCTTCTACGGTTGCTACGACACTATATTAGTAACCTTCACCATATCAAGAGCCGCCAGAGTTTCTGCCACACTATAGCAGTAACCTTCTCCATCCCAAAAGCCTCCAGGGTTACCGACAAACTATACCTATAACCTCCAACATACCAGGAGCCTCTATAGTTTCTGCCACACAATAGCAGTAAATTTCACCATACCAGAAGCCTGCATAGTTACAGCCACACTGTAACAATAACCTACACCATAACAGGAGCCTCCAGGGTTCCTTCCAAACTATAGCAGTAACCTCCATCATGCAAAGAGCCTCCAGGGTTGCTGCCATACTACTGCTATAACCTTCACCATACCATGAGCCTCCAGGTATACTGCCATACGATACCAGTAGCCTTTACCATACAAGGAGCCTTCAGGGTTACTCCCACCTATAATAGTAAGGTCCACCATAGCAAGAGCCTCCAACGTTGCTGCTACACCATACCAGTAATCTTCACCATACCAGGAGCTTCCAGGATTGCTGTCACACTAGAGCAGTAACTTCCAATAAATCAGTAGTCTCCACGGTCCATGTCACACTATAGCACTAACCTCCTCCATGACAGGAAGCTTCAGGTTTTCTAACATGCTATAGCCATAAGCTCCACCATACCAGGAGCCTCCATGGTTGCTGCCACCTATAGTAGTAGCGTCCGCCATACAAGGAACCTCCAGGCTTACTGCCACACTACAACCATAATCTCCACCGCACTAGAAGCCTGCAGAGTTGGTGCCATATCTCTACCATACCAGGGCCTCCAGGGTTCCTGCCACACTGTAGCAGTAACCTCGAACATACCACTAGCCTCCGAGATCCATGCCACACTATTCCATTAACCTCCTCCATAACAGGAACCTCCAGGGTTTCTACTATATTATAGCCATATACTCAACCGTAACAGCAGCCGAAAGGGTTGACTGCCACTTATTGTAGTAATTTCCACATTACCAAGAGCCTTCAGGGTTGCTGCCACAGTTTGGCAGTAACTTTCACTGTTCTACGGGCCTGCAATGTTGCTGCTACACTATATCAACAACTTCCACCATATCAGGAGCCTCTAAGGTTGTTTCCATAATATAACAGTAACCCTTACCATACAAAGAGCCTCCAGTTTTACAGCCACACTATAGCAGTAACCTCCATCATACCAGAAGCTTCCAGGGTTGCTGCCACACTCTAGCAGTAACCTCCACCATACGTGGAGCCTCTAGAGTTGTTCCCACATCATAATAATAACCTCTACAGTACAAGGAGCTTCCAGTTTTACTGCCAAACTATATCCATAATTTCCACCTTACTAGGAGCCTACAGGGTTAGTGCCATACCATAACAGTAACCTTGACCATATCAGGAGCTTCCAGGGTTGCTGCCATACCACAGCAGTATCCTCCAACATACCAGGAGCGTCCAGGGTTGCTGCCACACGATAAAAGTAACGTCCTCCATAACAGGAACCTCTGAGGCTGCTGTCACACTGTAGCATTAACCTCTACCATACCAGAAGCGTTCAGGGTTTATACCATTAAATAGCCATAAACTTCACCATACCAGGAGCTTCCAGGGTTGACTGTCATCCATAGCAGAAACTTCCACCATACCAGGAGCCTGCAAGGTTGCTGCCACACTTTAGCAGTAACCTCCACCATACCAGGACCCTCTAGGGTTGTTTCCACACTATTACAGTAACCTCTACCATGCAAGGAGCCTCCAGTTTCACTGCCACACTATTGCCATAACATTCATACTAGGAGTCTGCAGGGTTAATGCCACACTATAGCAGTAACCTCCACCACAACAGAAGCCTCAAGGTTTGTTGCCACACTGTAGCAGAAACCTCCACCACTCCAGAAGCCTCCAGTGTTGGTGCCACAATATAGCAGTAACATACAACATATCAATAGCCTCAACGGTCCATGCCACACTATAGCAGTAGCTCCTCCATAATAGGCGCATCCAGGGTTGCTGACACACTGCAGCAGTAACTTCCACCATACCAGAAACGTCCAGAGTTTCTGCCACACTACAGTAGTAGCCTTTACAATAACATGAGCCTCCAGGAATATTGCGATAATATTGCAGCCTCCAGAGTGGCTGCTACACTATAGCAGGAAACGTCACTACCAGCCTCCAGGGATGCTGCCACAGTATAGAAATACCCTCCACCATACCGGGAGCCTCACACTATAGCAGCAAACTCCACCACACCAGAAACCTCCAGCGTTGCTCTCACAAAGTAGCATGAACAGTCACCATAAGAGAAGCCTGCAGGATTGATGCCATAATATGTGTCAACGTCCACTATACGAGAAGACTCTAGATTTATTGTCACACTATAACAGTAACCTCCAACATACATTACGCCTCCAGGGTTGTTGCCTTACTATAGCACTAACCTCCACCATACCAGGAGCCTCCAGGGATGCTGCCACCTATAGCAGTAACTTTCAACATACCAAGAGCCTCCATGGTTGCTGCCACACTATAGCAGTAACCTCTACCATACCATGAGCCTCCAGAGTTGTTGCCATTCTATAGCAGTAACCTTCAACATACCGAGAGCCTCCAGGGATGCGGCCACCCTATAGGAGTAACCTCCCTCATACCATGAGCCTTGAGGGTTGCTAATACACTATAGCAGTAACCCTCACCATACCAGAAACCACCCCATTAAAGCAGTAACCTTCACCATACAAGAAGCCTCCTTCGCTCCTGCCAAACTATGGTAGCAACCTCCACTATAGCAAGAGGCTTCAGAGTTTCTACCACACTATGGCAGTAATCTTCACTATACCAAAATCCTTCCTAGTTGCTGCCACACTATAGCAGAAACCTTCACCACAACAGAAGACTCCAGGAATGATGCTACACTATAGCATTAATCATCACCATACCAGGAGCCTCCAGGATTGCTGCCACACAATATCATTAACCTCTTATGGGTGATGCCACAATATAAGAATAACCTCCAAATGACTAGGAGCCTCTAATCATGCTGCTGCGCTATAGCAGTAACCTTCACCATTGTAGAAACTTCCAAGGTTGTTGCCACCTATAGAAGTAACGTCCACCATACCAGAAATCTCCAGGGTTGCTGCCACACTATAGCCATAGCCTCCAAAAACCAGGAGTCTCCAGGTTGCTGCTACCTATTGATAACCTACACCATACCAGGAACCTCCAGAATTGCTGCCATACTGTTGCAGTAGCCTTCACAATACTGGGAACCTCAAGGGTTGATGCCACACTATAGCTGCAGACTCCACCATTCCAGGTCTCTCTAGGGTTATTGCCACACCATAGCAGTAACCTCTACCATACCAGGAACCTCCAGGCATTCTGCCACACTGTAGCATTAACCTCCATCATAACAGGAGCGCCCAGGGTTGCTGCGATACTATAGCAGTAACTTCCAACATACCAGTATCCTCCAAGATCCATGCCACACTATTGCAATAACCTCCTCCATAAAAGGAACCTCCAGGGTTTCTACCATAATATAACCATAAGCTCCACCGTATCAGGAGCCTAAAGGGATGACTGCCACCTATAACAGTAATTTCCACCATACCAAGAGCCTCCAGGCTGCTGCCACATTCTAGCAGTAACCTTCATTATTCTACGACCCTGCAGGGTTGCGGCTACTCTATAACAACAACTTCCACCATACCAGGAGCCTCTAGGGCTGTTTCCACAATATAACACTAGCCTCTACCATGCAATGATCCTCCAGTTTTCCTACTTACACTATAGCCATAATGCCTCCAGGGTTACTGCCCACACAACAGCAGTAACCTCCTCCATGTCAAAAGCTTCCAGGGTTGCTGCCTCACTCTAACGGTAACCTCCACCATACCAGGAGGCTCTAGGGTTGTTTCCACACTATAACAATAATCTCTACAATAAAAAGAACCTCCATTTCTACTGCCATGATGTCCACTTTACCAGGAGCTTCCAGGGTTAGTGCCTTACCATTACAGTAACCTTCACCATACTAGGAGAGTCCAGCGTTGCTGCCATACTATGAAAGTAAACTCCTCTATAGCAGGAGCCTCCTAGATTGCTGCCATACTGTAGCAGTAGCCTCTACCATACCAGGAGCATTCAGGGTTTATACTATACTATGACCATAAGCTTCACCATATCAGGATCCTCCAGGGTTGACTGCCACACTACTGCAGTAATATCCGCCACGCCAGGAGCCTCAAGGGTTGCTGCCCTCACCATACCAGAAACCGCCAGAGTTTCTGCCACATTATCGCAGTTACCTCCACCATTGCAGAAGCCTTCAGAGTTTCTGCCACACTATGGCAGTAACCTTCACCATACCAAAAGCCCCCATATCTGCTGCCACATTACTGCAGTAGCCTTTACCATAACAGAGGCCTCAAGGGTTGCTACTACACAACAGCAGTAACCACCATTCCAGGAGCCTCTAGGGTTCCTGTCGCATTATAGCAGTAAGTGTCCCATACCAGGAGCATCTAGGGATGCTGCCACACTACAGCAGTAACGTTCACCATACCAGGAGCCTCCAGGGATGCTGCCACGCTGTAGCAGTAACCTTCACCATACTAGGAATCTCCAGGGTTGCTACCACACTACTGCAGTAATATCCGCCACACCAGGAGCCTCAAGGGTTGCTGCCATACAATAGCAGTAACATTCACCATAATTGGAGCTTCCAGGGTTGCTGTCACACTATAGCAGTAACCTCCATCATACCATGAACCTCCACGGCTGCTACCACACTATAGCAGTAATCTTCACCACACCAGGAGCCTACAGCGTTACTATCACCCTATAGGAGCAACCTCTACTATACCAGGAGCCTCTAGGGCTGTTGCCATACTATAGCTCTGACATCCACCATACCAGGAGTCTTCGAGGTTCCTACGACACTATTGCGGTAACTTCCACCAGGTCAGGAACCTCCAGGGTTGCTGCCACACTATAGCAGTAACCTCCACCATACCAGGAACCTCCAGGATAGCTGCCACACTAGCAGTAACCTTCAACATACCAGGAGCCTCAAGGGATACTGCCACACTATAGCAGTAACCTCCACCACACCAGGAACCTCCAGGTTTGCCCCTTACAATAGCGGTAACCTTCACCATACCAGGAGCCTCCGGGGCGTGCTGCCATCTATAGCAGTAACTTTCAACATACCACCAGCCTACACGGCTGCTGCTACCTTATAGCAGTAACCTCCAACACACCAGGAACCTCAAGGGTTGTTACCACGGTATAGTAGTAGCCCTCAACATACCAGAAACCGCCAGAGTTTCTGCCACATTATAGCTGGTACCTCCACCATAGCAGGAGCCTTCACCATACCAAAAGCCTCCACATTTGCTTCCACGCTATAGCAGAAACCTTCATAACAGAACTTTCAAGGGTTACTGCCACTCAATAGCAGTAACCTTCACTATTCTAGGAGCCTCTAGGGTTGCTATCACATTATAGCAGTGCGTCTACCATACCAGGAGCATCTAGGGATGCTGACACAGTATAGCAGTAACTTTCACCATACCAGGAGCCTCCAGGGTTGCTACCACACTACTGCAATAATATCCGCCACACCAGGAGCCTCAAAGGTTACTGTTACACAATAGCAGTAACATTCACCATAAGTGGAGCTTCCAGGGTTGCTGTCACACTACAGCATTAACCTCCACCATACTAGGAGCCTCCACGGTTGCTACCACACTATAGCAGTAATCTTCACCATACCAAGAGCCTGCAGCATTACAATCACACTGTAGCAGCAATCTCCGCCATACCAGGAGTCTCCAGGGTTGTTGCCATACTATAGCACTAACCTCTATCATACCAGGAGTCTTATGGGTTCCCTACCACACTATTGCAGTAACTTTCAACATACCAGGAGCCCCCAGGGTTGCTGCCACACTATAGGAGTAGCCTCCACCATACCTGGAGCGTCCAGCGTTGCGGCCACACTAAAGCATTAACCTTCACCGTACCAGGAGCCTCCAGTTTTGTTGCCACACTACTGCAGTAATTTCCAACATACCAGGAGCCCCCAGTGATACTGCCACACTATAGCAGTAACCTAAACCATACAGAGGAGCCTCTTGGGTCCGTTCCACGGTATAGCAGTAACCTCTACTATTCCTGGAGCTTTCAGGACTGCTGCCACACTATGGCACCAACCTCCACCATACCAAGAACCTCTAGGGTTGCTGCTACACTGTAGCAGTAACCTCTACCATACCAGGATCCTCCAGGGATACTACCACACTATAGCAGTAACCACCTTCATACTCAGAGCCTCCAGGGCTGCTGCCACACTATAGCAGTAACCTGCATCATACCAGGAGCTTCTAGGATTGCTGCCACACTATAGCAGTAACCTGCATCATACCAGGAGCTTCTAGGATTGCTGCCACACTATAGCA
>JAUUDY010373727.1:0-11393 GCA_032361765.1 Panulirus inflatus
AACTCGTTCTTGTCCAAACTTGTCAGCGGCTCATATTTCTTCACTCACCACAACATTACCGAATGTCCGCACTCACACACACACACACACGCGCGCAAAAAAAAATTGAAGTTCCATTTGCAAAGATTCGTGATTTCAGTTTTTTTGCTTGTGCTTTTGAGCCGTAGTTTTTCTCATGGTTTTGGTCCGTAGTGTTTCTCTGCAAATATTTGTCATAGTCAAAGAATGATCATAGTTGAGGCCAGACTTCTTGTGTTATATCTTGAGGAACAGTTCGTGTTAGACTGGGATGGCTTTTACGTCCACTCGCAAAGCACGTCGGTAGTGCCTTAATCTCTCAACGCATAACGTACCCACGTAATCCATCGTAAACTAGACGCCACTGAGTGCCTCGCAGCCTAAGACTTGGGTCGTATTGAGTGATAGCCACGAAGCGTAGTCGCTAGGCCACAGCGAACTCAAAATACGTTACACGTCCTGTGATTTTCAGACATTTGTGTCTTGTCAGTTTCCTTAAAGCCTTTCCAGACCTCGTGTGTGAGTGTGTGTGGGGGTTGTTCCTCCCCGTTCAGGTAGCTCGATGCAGCGAAGGATCCGTGAATCAGAGATTAGTGAGTGACTGAGGGACATTTATTTTGGGTCATTGTGGCCTGGCGGATATGCTGTCTCCCAGTCATTCAAGATGACCTAGGTTCGACTCCTGGACACTCAGCGGTAAATTGTTTAAATGCTTATACACTACATTTTTCTGATATATCACAAGTTTTCGTTTCTTGAGATCGATTTATAAAGTCGGTTTCATGGTTATCAGTTAACTATCAGCTTGATTTAATCTTGAATATCGCTCGTCATATTACTTTGTTATTTTTGACTTCTTTAAAATCTTTAATCTTTGTTTGAGCCTGATAATAGATTTAGTTATCATAGTTCATGTTATTCTAATCTGTGTCTCTTATTTTTCGTCTTCTATCTCTTCTTCCTCATCTTTTTCATTATAGATTTCGCCTCCTTCTGTTCACCCTGTCTTCTCTCCTCCTAATCTTATTCCTTCATCTTCCCTCCTTCTTTTTTAACCCATACATCGTATGCATCCACTTCGTCCTCTCCTTCATCTTCATCCTGTGAGAATATATATCTGTTTCACTTTTAACTTTCCCCCCTGAAAAGGGATTGATATTGATCCCATCCATAAAATCATGTAAGACATTGTAAGAGAGAGGGAGGCGGCGGTCGCGGGTAGGAGGAAGAAGAGGAGGAAGAGGAGGAAGAGAGGAAGGAGAGGGGCGGCGTAGTGAAGGGAGAATAAAATTGAGTTATCTGGGTAGCGAAGGCTGTCATGGCTACGACGCTCTAGAAGAAATCCACTCCTTGGGAGCCAACAAGAGACGGTGATTGGCCACTTCTTTCACGACCCTTCTCGGTGAAGACCCAGTACGATAATGTCTTGAACTTTCTCCTCTCTGTTGTTCGTACGTCCTCAACCGCCTCTCCCTTGCAGGTCCTCTGCCACTCACCAGGACTGTTGTTCATCGCGTCTGCCTCTTGCATTCTGCCGGAGCAGCAGTTCTGCCGCAGCAAGTGCTACTTGGAATTTATAAAAGCGCTCGAAAGATTCAGAAGCATCTGTTGACACGGAGGCGAGGACCGCTCTCTGTGGGATCCCCGACGCGTAAAAAAAAGAGTCGGGGGTAGATTTTTGTACGCGTCGTCAAGTTGAAAACGGAGCGACAGGGTCGAGATGGTGAGGTTGAGGGAAAACAGGGAGTTGGGTGGGTGCTGAGGGTTAGATGACTGTATGAGGAGGAGAAGGAGGAGGAGGACGAGGTATAAGTGCCATTGAAAGGGAAAGAGGTGAGGCAGAAGGAATAGATCCATGTCACAGACACCGTTCTCTTGTCTTGTCTTTTTGTCCCTAACGTCCTCCAAGAAATTCTTTCGTACCGCTCCATGCATTCAAACCCAGAGATGTAGATATTTCTAGTTTATTCTTTAAGTACGCTTATGTTTACATCCATTCCAGTTTTCATTTTTACTCCTCTTCAGCAGCCATAAGTATGTACTTATCTCTCAGTATCTTTGATATGGTAGTAAAAGGAGGTGTGTTGAATCAAGCAGATAGATATTTAGGAGGTAAAGTAATTTGCAATTAATTTTCATTTTGATTAAGATGACGTTTGAGCTTTAGGCCAGAACTTCAACCTTAGGTCACAAGCATGAAAGAGAAAGACGGGTTGCAGGAGTCCGGAAAACAAAGGGACTGAAAAAAGAGATCCATGATAATCCAGCTGTGGAAAGAAAGATGGAAGCCGTTTGTTTATCTTTGTTCTGACGTGAAGAATGCGAAGCTCAGATCTAGAAGCGGAACGACAAAACATCAGTGTCGCCAGGAGAAAGACACCTTAACCATTGGAGATAAATTCCCAGCGTTATAGATACTCGCAAAGAACAGCATAGGACGCAGTAACGAACCCTGAGGTTCTCAGTACGAAATCTGAGGGAATATTTCTGAGAGATAGCGGCTGTTTCCGAATGCCTGCTGGAGTGGTTAGCTGTTTTGCGAATATTGTAATATTCAGACTTATGGCGGAGGGATATTGATAGAATCAGGTGTTCTTAAGAGCAAGAAAGGATTTTCTGGGGGTCATCTAAAGCTTTTTATAAATGTCTTTAGTCAAGATTCTTTTCCCTTCTCATACTAGACCAGGAGTGAGGAGAGAAAACAAAATTGGTTGAAACGTTGACACTGAAGTACCAGGAATGCAGGATAATACAGGAAAGTTATAAGAAGCTGAAGAGTGACGTATAGTGGTAGGAAAAAAAGGAAAGGAGAGTATCTCTCTCCTGGTACCAGGCTCTTCTATGGAACAGATAACTTATCTAAATCCTCATAAAAGATAAAGACAAACTTGAAGAGAGGAACTAAAGGAGAAGATCAAACAAGACATCTTTACAGCTAGAAAGAAACGAATCAAGGGACTGAACCAAGGAAAGAAATGGAACGAGAAATTAAATAAATTAATAAATCCCCTTAAAGAAAATATTTCACGAGGAAGAAGACAGAACAAGACAGTGGAGGGAGGAGATCTGGTTGGGTAATGGTGAGCAGAGGAGGGTGATGGGAGGCAGCCGAGGAAGTGACGGGGAATATTGCCCATCTCTGGTCACGAAGAACCAGAAAACACCGGTTATTGTGTGCCCGGACTGAGCCAATATCAATCTATCGTCAGGGAAAACTCCAGAGTTGTCTTCATAAACTACTGCTGCTCGGGGTTCTGTAATTCCTCCTTACCTCTGTCGTCTTGCGGGTGGCTGGCGGGTTACCTGTATTCTCGAAGTTCCTCTGATGAGGATGATTTTCTTGGGAAAAGTGAACTGGAAGGTTTCTTATATATACTGTTCGCCATTTCCTGTGTTAGCGAAGTAGCGTTAAGAACAGAGGACTGGGCCTTTGAGGGAATATCCTCACCTGGCCCCTTCTCTGTTCCTTCTTTTGGAAAAAAAAAAGAAACGAGGGGAGCATTTCCAGCCCCTGAGATCGTATTGTGACCATTCTTACAATCTCCTACCGACAAGAGAATGTTTTTGGATTGGGGTTCTTACGCTGCTGAATGTAACTATATCTCTCCTTAATCCACAGTGCTGCAAAATTTCTTACTAAGTTCAGTGCGAGAAAAAGAACAAGTGTTAAAAGATAGAGTGAGGAATCCCAGGTGATGGATGTGGATTTGGGTTATTTTGGCGTTATATTGAGTAAGGTGAGAGGCTGAAGAAAGATGATTTGAGGTGAGAAGAAAGAGAGAAGGCGGTGGAGACGGAACATTGAGGTACACCACTGAAAGAAGGGAGATGTTGCTTAAGCGGTCACTGTGATGTGAGGATTAGAAAGAGATCAAAGAGAAAAGCAGAAGAAACTAAAGGATGAAGATAAGAAATGAAAGACGTGAACCATAAGCTGTCAAAAAAGCATTGCAGTTGTCGGCGACTTCGTCGAGAGACTCGCCAAAACTCGTGAGACAAGGAGGACGTGAATCATACATAGGAGAGAGCGGTTTTGATGTGTCATGTACACTTAAGACACCAGTAGTAACGGAGGTGTCGGCTGTTGTATTACGCTCATGTGTGTATCAGTTGCGCAGTGAGGCTACTAGATCATGACGTCACGACGCAGGAAAGATGAATTAATTCGTACCGCGTTGCAACGCATCTACGAACAGTTTATACTTTCCTTCTTGGAACGTAAGTAGTATATTGTGTTCGATAGTAACACCTTTGAGTGTGTTGAATATCGTGTCGACGCGTTTAATAGTCAAATGCGAAATAGAATGAAAGTGTGTCATTTAATTTTACTTATTTTTTGTGTTTTCATGGATAAGGTTGTACAGTCGAGAGCGACTGTGTGGTTATGTGGTGCCGTGAGAGGCCATGCTCGCTTACCACACAGTCTGCGGTGCCGGACCCCACCCACACACACACACACCCACTAACTTGTTCGTTGTCTCGAACACATTTTACACATATTTCTCACCTAACTAATTTCCTCTCCTTCATGATCTTAAACATACCCTAATAATTTTCCTCTCTTTTATTATCAGGAATCTTCAGGTAAACCAAGTCAGTCATACACACAGAGAAGTTAATTGTTTATGCGGGTTTTTCTGACTATCACTTTGTTTTGTCAAGTGATCTGTTATCTAGCGCTCTACAAATTCCATACACATCAGATCAAATCTATTTCCGTTAAAACTCAGTAGGTCGGACACTATTTGTATGAAAAGAAAGAGAACCTAGAGACGAATTTTGTATTAAGTCAGTTTTTTGGAATTCGTATTGTTTACATGTACCCTGAAATTACTACAAACGAGCTTCGTAAAACCAGGAATCGTTTGGGGCGATTGCCTTCAAAGACGATGTTTGGGCATACTTGGCACGCGCGCGCGCACCCACCCACACACACACACACACACACGGGCTTCCGTGGTGTACTGGTTAGTTTCACTGACCATGATTCACGCACGGGCCCACCTGGGTTTTAATCCTGGGCGTGACAGTATCGTGCCCACAGGTAACTCAGGTTTTCATCTTCCCGTCGGTGCTGGTCGATTAACTGGCTTGGGCTAGTGTGTGTGTGTACATGGGAACTATGTTTGGAAAAACATACACACATGGAAACCACGTGTGGGAAGCACATGGAAACTACGTATGGAAAAAGATACACGCATGGAAACTATATGTGGGAAAACACACAATAAACCATGTGGGAAAACGTACACACATGGAAAACTTATGAGAAGAGATATGCACATGGAAACCACGTGTGGGAAGACGTACACTCATGAAAACAATATGTGGAAAAAATATACATGCAAGGAAACGCATTTATCAACACACCCACACAAGTAGCAAACCTAAGTAAAGTATCCAACAGCACGCACACCTAACACGCACACACTAATATACACAAAAGGACATGCATACATACGTGGGAAAACACGAACATTTAAACGCCCTCGTGTGGAACACGTGCGTAACTTTTTTTTTTCCCACCCACAGAAACAGAGGCTAGGTCCACCTGCGGACATGCGCACACGATGATATACACAGGTGCTGTCACACGTGTGTGTAAGACAGCGCTTCCTAGATGCCTTGACAGATAATCAATAGATGGTGGGGTCCCACAGGTACAAACTCTCCCCCCGGACTGTAAGAATAGGTAGAGTACGATATTGTTCATGGAGGCAGACTTTAATTTTTCGCTACTTTAATCGCAATTGAAGCTGTTTTTATAATTCTTATTTAAGAAATATGGAAATGCCTGTGATTTTGTATATATTTTTCATAAATTTACGTTCATATGTACTAGAAGAACTGGTTCCGGTTTATGGAATTGTTTTTATTGAAATCCAGGACTGTTCCAACGATTAAATCCACTCTGAAGAGTAACAGATGATGGTGAACGTTTTTGTTTCACCCTCTTGTTTTATGTTGACGCATATAGAGTCAACGCCGCCAGCCTCTTCTTCAGTTTCATATCTGTAGTAATGAGAGAAGTGGAAACTCATTGGCGTATTGTTACACTCGGAACAGTTGGCTAGCCTGCTGCAAAAATCGTCGATTGGCGGAATTAATTCCTGCGTTCACGTGAATGTATTTAGACATTGATAAGTGACTTAGATATCATCTAATTCTTGGGAATGTTTTGATAATTCCAGCTAAGGTTCATTGTGTATCTCAGAGTAGATGGAACCTGGTCGGAACGTTTGACATCGTTTGTTGACTTAACATGTATACCAACCTCTGGTGAAGTGTCTGGTGTCAGAGATGGCAAGGGCAGGATATGGACATAGCAGGGGAACTGATGTATGTCGGATGACGGTCCAGAATCGTCCTCAGATATCCTGGTATGGATGGGAGACCTGTTCCCTCGCCCGAAGCCAGGGGTCTGCTCCTGACTCATCAGTGTTGCCATACGCAGAGGTACAGGGAGGGATCTGCATCGCGGAATGCGCTATAAGATTCGCTGTGGCTCTGTGAGTCGCATGGTCTGGTCCGGTTGTCTGGTAGATATTATTATTTTAGTGACTGAAGATACGGGTGGTGACGCATATCTGTGGACTGTGTGTTTGTGAAAGTATGTTTGGTCGAGCGAGTTGTTTGGTGATTGTGAAGTTGTCAGTATTCGTGGAGGATGATGACTGGTAGTATTTACTGATTACATATGAATGTGATGAGAAGCTGAAGTTGCATTTAAACTTTATATGTTTTGGTGCGAATATATTCTTCGTTAATATTTTCTCACCAGTTATTTTCTAACGATGTGAACCATTTGCGTTGTGATCAGTAATCTAAGAATCATAGGAGATTTTCTCATTTAATTTACTGAGTGTTATTAGGAGAATTGCAATGTGTTTGTCAGGGTAAAAATAAAACCTTAGTAAAATCGTGCTACTGATGATGGAAAGTGGTTGGTAGGCCTCATGCTGAACAAGGTTACGTTGTACTGTACCTTTACATGATTATGGAATAAGCCATTTTTGTTATCCTTGCCTTTCTCTCGTTATGAAAACCCCTGATGTATGAACGTTAAGCTTTAAGGTAATATAGATTGGCAAAGACAGTACAACAACATCACGCCTTTAGTATTTACTACGTTTCAACCGTTGTACCGATTTTTTTTTTTCCGCTATCGGCTTTTTGTCTTATTGGCCATTCGTTTCTGTGGCATTTTCCAGTTTTGTTTTACTGATGCTTAAAGATATTTCTGCTGTCTACAGACATACCGTACTGTTGAAAAATCCCAAGACAGTGATGTCTGTCTCTCACCCACCGACCTCCCACGCGCTGCCCTTTGGCATACTACGGTTGCTAAAGGTCGCTATTTCCGACTCGTCATGTAAGGTGCATATCGTGGGTGGGGTTGTGAAGGTGCTAGTGGAGGTGGGGGGGAAGGTGTTCATAGACGCATGCAACGTGGTGCTCCTCTGCGCA
The DNA here is from genome assembly GCA_032361765.1 of Panulirus inflatus. Lineage (NCBI taxonomy): Eukaryota > Metazoa > Arthropoda > Malacostraca > Decapoda > Palinuridae > Panulirus > Panulirus inflatus. Next base: position 7,486 of record JAUUDY010373727.1, read on the forward strand.
GTAGGTGGGACTTGTTCTTACACGCAAGACGCCATTTTATTGCACGCATATGTCAAGATATTGGCCCCAGAGCTTCTTTCGTTTGTGTGGGAAACTGTAAAATCGGATAGTATTGTTTTTTTGTTTTTTTTGCTTGTTGCGTATGCTTTTGTCTTGGGGAATTGTCTCTATTTTCTTTATTCGACCGCTCATTGTTAAGTACATAATCATCCATATTGCCAGTCGAGCTAAGGCGCTTTTGTGCATTTCAAGAAAAAGTGGGTTCAGTAAGTGGGTCTCGGTATTGACGTGGGCACTCTCGTCTGGAACACTCGCTCTCCCTCTCTTATTCTGTCGCTCTCCTTGGCTTGCACACACACACACACACACACACTTGTGTCCATTGCTATGCACGGATTTATGCCGTGTTATGTTTTTAGAATATCTTTCAAGACAATGCGACTTTGTTGTATTCTGATGTTACCCTCCCCCCTAGCTCGGCTCTGTTATTCCTCATCTACACCTGCTGTGTGATGTGTTGTATTCTATTTATACACGGAGTGTCAAGTGTGTGTGTGTTGGTGAGGTGACTGCTGAAGTATTCCCGGCACCGAGTGGCTATGACCAACGCCTCCCACACGTTCAGCGCTAACGCTGACTACGTCATCCACGCATCACTGCGACCCCTATGCCCAAGCTCACCACGCATTAACGCCATACATCCTACATGCTTCCGCCGCCAACAGAACTACATAACGTACAGAAACTGTGCCTATAACGACGCCTCGTATGCGACACACCCACCAAACCCCAGTCAACAACACCTGGGCTGTAGTAGGTTCTCGAGGTCGCTCGGCTAGGTGGGCGGTACTAGGGAGGAGGGGAGTGTGGAGAAAATGTCACTAGGTGCATCATGATTATTCCATGACCAATAGCTTGTTCTTGGTGTCGGTTACTTTTAAGATCCGAGTTTTTGCGTGTTTTTCTTTTTCATCTTATCCTTTGGTGATTTATAGTCTTAATTCTCATATGAACATGTTTCTCATGAGTTAATAGATATGACTTGGTTTATAAGTAGTTACAATTGCTGATGATTATATTCGTGTGTATTTTACTGTGGAATTGATTACACTAGTGATTTACCTCCGTATATAAGCATGTCTGACCATCAGTGCACTATTTGATTTTGTTGCCTCGAAAATCCTGAAATGTGGAACATATCTCGTGTATATTTTTTTTTTATGATGATATGAAGTTTATGTCCTTTTGGACTGTAATATGGCATTGATTGTAATGGTGATTTATATATATTTGACCATCAATATAGTTGCGGTAAGAAAAGTGAACAGTATTAAAACTTAAGACCACCAGAATTTCCCGTCCATCTCTCGTGTCTCTAAAATGTTCCATATTTTGTGATGTGTGTTGATTACTTAATAGAATAGCATGGCTTGAAAATCAGTCCAACATACATTATGGAAATTGTTTACAATCCCTTGATAATGACATTTGGACTAAACTGCTTATCTTAACCATTTTAAGCTTGTAATTCCTTTGGTAAATACATTTTGTACGTCAAAGCGTGTAAAGTGCTTTGTGTAAATGTAGCATTCAAGATCACATTAAAATACATAAAGCACATCTCATGTGTAGAATACTTTACGAGTTATGATAACGATCCAAATACATATACGAAGTTGATATGTATAAATGAGACATTGTACATTTTTATGCTTTTTTTTTTATTCAGTTGATGAATCCTCTTTATAGGGTAATTGAATTGAAGTACTAATAATCTGCTTTATCAAGCACAAGCTGGTGCTGTTCTTAGTCGATTAGAAGACTGGGGTCAACTGTACCTACATATGACGAGTGGGAAGCAGTCATTCATCATGTTGAGCACCTGGGTGGTTCATGAGACGTTGCATGACCTCCATTTGCAAGACAACTGAATTGTGAACCAACTGACGAGGGGGAACCAGCGTTGATCGCGGTGATAACATGCAATTACTCGATTTGCCGTGGAATTCGGTGTAATTACGTGTCACTTGTTATTACGGCACTAGCCAGACGGTAGTAATTAACACGTGTGTTGTGTTGTAATGTATTGGTCTGCGTGATGTGGCACCTTGGTGTGTGTGTGTGTGTGTGTGTGACGGCACGACTTGACATTCTTCTGTATGAAGTCATGGAACCTGGTTATGTTAAGGTACTCTTCTTGCACTTTCATTGTGTGTGTGTGTGTGTGTGTGTGTGTGATACGAGAAGAGAGTTTTACACTCGTGTTGTCCCGTCAGTCAAACTTGCACATATGTACCATCATTACTCCTATGTGTGTATGTATGCATCCATGCATCCTAGTTTATGTCACGTAGATGTTTTACCGAAAAATCCTAAGGGGAGGATGAACAGCTGGATGGACTGTGGACCAGGATTCGAACCCATGGTGATTTTGATTCCTGGCGGCATGTGTTTGCATGACGACCAGTAATGCTAACCGATGCACCACGGAGGCCCATGTGTGTGTGTGTGTGTGTGTGTGTGTGTGTTGCAGCTTCCTCCTGCTGCAGCTTAAGTAACTACAGTCATCAGAGTCAGGAGGGTGGTGGCGGCGGGGGTCCGTGGTGCGGGGGTGTTGATTATAAGGCTGGGAGCAGATTAGGATCCCCAGGGTTGGGGGGTGGGTGGGGAGGAGGTCGATCTTCTAAAGCGGTGGGTGAGGGAGCGACCTGATGACATGATATCGTAAGGGGGGAATTCTCTTAAGGTGGCTGTTACTTGACGACCTCATAGCACGTTGTCCTAAGGGTCGTTTTTGTGCAGGGAAGCGAGTGGTTGACGACCTCACAGCACGTTGTCGTTAGGGTATGTTGATGAGGCGGCTGGTGTTTGACGACTTGAATACCACTTCACGATACGTTATGGTCCTAAGGGTCGTTCGAGTAGGAAGGCGAGTGGTTGAAGATCGCACGCTATTCCTGGAGTCATTCTGTTCGTAAGGGTTCTTTTTTCCTAAGGCGGTGGTTGGTGGTTGACTTCTTTATTGCTCTAGGTCGACATCGTTCGCAGCACGACCCCAGGTCCCTGTCAACAGTAAAGGTCGTTCATCGCTGAGGATACGACCCAGGTTCCTGTGGACGACATAGGTCGTCATGGTTGGGAATACGACCGTAGGGCCTTGCGGAGGTCGTCATGGCATTGTAATGAGGTCATGTTTGGCTTCCTCTTGTCATGCCGTGTGGTGGTAGGCTTCACGTGTCACGCACATAAAGGCACAGTTTGCATGATCAGGTCAGCAACTGCAGCCCCTGAACTATTGTACCGATAAGAATGCATCTGCAAGGTATATTTTACCTACAGATTCTCTTGCCTTACCCTACCTTACCCTAGTCTGACCCTGCCTTACCCTGGTCTGACCCTCACTTATCCTACCTTACCCTAGCCTGACCCTGCCTTACCCTGGTCTGACTCTGCTTTACCCTCTCTTACCCTGGTCTGACCCTGCCTTACCCTACCTTACCCTGGTCTGACCCTACCTTACCCTGGTCTGACCGTGCCTTACCCTCTCTTACCCTAGCCTGACACTACCTTATTCTGGTCTGACCCTAGCTTACCCTAGTTGACCCTGTTTTACCCTGGTCTGACCGTGCTTTACTCCATTCAGTCGCCACATTCTTATAAGACAGGCTTTTCACTTCCAAAATTTTGTAAATATTTTCCCTTCTTTCTTTTCCCTTTCCAATAACCTGGCGATGTTTTAATTAAGATCCGGCCTTGATGTGGACTTAAGTACGTGACTGTAGCCTCTGAATTGAAAAAAAAAAAGAAAAAGAAAAAAAATACTTGGACGAGGCAGGCTGGATCATGGCGCCACGCTTGAGAGAGAGAGAGAGAGAGAGAGAGAGAGAGAGAGAGTGGAGGGGGAGGGG
>JAUUDY010373837.1:0-11392 GCA_032361765.1 Panulirus inflatus
CTTTCGTCTGTTTCCTTGCGCTACCTCGCTAACGCGGGAGACAGCGACAAAGCAAGAAAAAAAAAAAAAAAAAAAATGTGATTCATGTTATCACATCCTTTTGTTGGTAAACATGTCGTAAATAACTACTTGGTCTTGCAAGCTTTTGCACATTAAATAATTTCTAATGCAAAAACGTACATGTATAAGAAATAAATGTCATATTATTAAAAAAAAAATTTTTGCTCTCAAATTATAGAGGCAGCTAAAGGTTTGAACGAGGATGGTGGTGTAAGTAAGGTCTGTCTAAACAAGGTAGCAAAGGAATGATGCTCTGGAAGATTTTGGCTCACCACTGAAGCTCTTTTTTTTTTAACCATTATTATTTTCAAAATAGCTTCTCACATTTTTGAAGCCCTAATATTCATACTATGATAGTAATTTGGTTAATTCTGAAGGGACAATTTCTTTTTAGTAGATAGTAGAATGTACATTCTTTGATACTGTATTTGTACATATTTCTGTGATGTTCGATATTTTTTGGAAGGAATTTTATTCCATTGATGGAGCAGTTATCACCTGCAAAACCACCTGTTTTATTTTCGATGATGCTACCATTTTTGTGGGTTGCATTTGCTCACATTTTAATTGATTTCATATTTACTAACCACTGCAAATCTTAATTCTTTCGTGATCTGACCTTCCAGAGATTAGCGAAATAACTGGCTCTGCTATGCAGTCCAGACCATTTGGAGGTAAATAGGAGGTTGGGCCTATTTCATATTGTAGAAACGTATCCTTAGCAGATGACGGGTTGGTAGGGTCAGTGTTGTTGGCAGGGGAGAGGATGGTGTGGCTAGCAGTGTAATAGACCATTATTGGCAAAAGTTTGGATGAAGGGTTGAACATTATAAGAGTGTGTTTTGGTCAGATTTAGGAGTGGCAGTGCAGTTATCTGTAACAGAGTGTGTTTTGGTCAGATTTAGGAGTGGCAGTGCAGTTATCTGTAACACTTCAGTTGATCAGCAGCTTGTGGGATATCTCTTTTCTTACGAGGGAATAATTTCTACACCTGGAGTGCATTAGGCTCTGAATCTTGGCTCGTGTTAGGTTACAGACAGGGAATATTAGACTTTTAACATGTTATGGCACTGGATCAAGGCCTTGGGTGTGTTGCGCCCTAAACTAAGATTTTTTTCAATTGCTGTGTTTTGGCATTGAAATCCACTTTTAGTCCTGTGAGGCTCAAAACATATAGTAGGATTGAGCTCAATGACGAGCTGTATTGAACTTTCAATAGAGGTTCTGCCAGGCTTTGCAACTGAAGTATGTTGATTCAACTTAAGCCATTAGATCTTTTAATCCATTTCTTTAAGCTTTAGACTTATAGTTTAAGAGATTAGGATATTCAGCTGTGTAAAGCTAGACAGTGTTAGATCCTGAATATACTACACTGCTGATCTTGTGGGTGAATTCTCTATAGTGGACTCCATTGGTCATCTTCACAGACTGTCTGTGGAATATATACCAAAGTTTTTTTCATAATCAAGTGCATAGAGTAGATTTCAGTGTGAGCAGTGTCTAAGACTGGTCCTAAGATATGTTAGCCTTGCTGTTACCATATGAAAGGGTCATACTCTTGGATGTTTTAAGCCACAAGTTGGGATTGGCTCATTTGATCAGGATGTGTTAAGCTCTGAACAAACCCAAGATGCATATACAGTCTTGAACATGTAATGCTTTTGTGCTGACATGTGTTAGGCCCTGAGCTTTTAAAGTGCATGGCTCTAAAGTCTTACTGTGCTTAGCTTTGCCCTACACTTCATTAAGGATGAATCTTTTAATTTGGACATCCACAAGACTTAAACCTAGGATATCTTAATTCTTTAAACCAGGCTGTAGTAAGCTCTGTACTTTTGATATATTAAGTTTTGCACCTAATCTCTGCTTGGCTTTGACCATAAACAGTATCCAGCTTTGAGCTCTATGAGCATTAGATCTGGGTGATACAATCTAAACTTAAGATGGGCAGTGTTCTGGACTTGGGATATGTATATGTATGTCTTGACCTCAGATATGTCAGGCTCTGAATATGGCAAGTGTAGAACTCCTAAGCTTAGTGTGCTGAACTCTAGGTCTGTACTGTGTAAGGATCTATGTCCAAGTCTGTATTAGCTCCAGAGTCTCGATTGTTTTGAGCATTAGACCCAAAATATTTTTGTCTATTTTGGGGATAGGGGAGAAAGAATACTTCCCATGTATTCCCAGCATGTCGTAGAAGGCGACTAAAATGGGAGGGGATGGGAGTTTGGAAATCCTCCCTTCCTGTTTTTACTTTTCCAAAAGAAGGAACAGAGAAAGGGGCCAAGTGAGGATATTCCCTCTAAGGCTCAGATCACTTTTCTTAACACTACCTTGGTGATGCAGCAAATGGCAAATATGTATGAAAAAAATTGTGACGACAGGTAGATCTACACAATTTTGTTTTAAACAGTTTTATTAGATACAGCTATCAGAAATAAGTGGCAATTTAACTGGCAACCTCATCATTCCTAGGATTTTTGTAGAGCTGTCTTAGCCTATATTTATATCTGCCAGAGTGAAATACATCCCAGGAGTAAGATTGTGATCATAGTCTTGTAGTCACACCCTCTAGTCTTATGTCTACAATACTGCACCATGGTGATGCCCTGTTGTAGCTAAGCATCAGTGATGTTTGTGAACTTAAAACATAATAAGTAGACAGTGCAGATCTTTGGAAATCACTTTCATATAGGCATCTGTGAGCAGTAGGATAAACAGCCTTGCAGTCCTTAGGAGAATGGACCCCTCTTCTTTCTCCATGATATTTGTCATATATTGTAGCTTCTTTATGTTTTGACTGGTTTGTGATTATGTATGGTACAATTATTTTTTAGAATTATCTGCAGTCAAGCACATGAAGTATAGCTTGGTTGTAAAGAGTGGAGTAATAGAGTGCATAAAGGTGCATACACTTGTATACATATTGCTATTGGATCAAAATTTGCTGAAATTTTAGTAGAGATCAGCTGGATTTAAACACATGCACAGATGGCCGTGGCTCAGCTTTCTTTACCTGCCCAGAAGATGGCCCTGGTGCAGTATAGTAGTTTGTAACCACAGTGTCTCTGAAAGTCTGTGATACTCATACATTTCAAAAATTGTAAATACAACTTTTTTTTGGTAGCCAACTGTTCTCAAACTCTGTTTCCAAAAGCCGCCAGCTCTCAGGCTTTGCTTCCTATAGTCTTCGTCCTCAAACTCTTTTTTCAGTAAACTGTGGTCCTCATACTCCCTTCCCCATTATCTATGGCATTCATACTCTGTTCCCATTCATGTAGGGCATGTACATACTGTTCTCAATAGTTCACTGACCACACACTCTGCTCCCAGTAGTCTAAAACTCTCACTCTCTGATCTTGATAATCCATTAATCTGACACTATCACTAGTAGGATACAGAACATATTTCTGTCGGCAATTGTCACTGAAATTCACACTTTGTGTCTGTAAGTCCTCAAATTTTGTCTTAAGTTAGCAAGGGTTTTGACATTATCCTTGACGGACTATGGTTCCCAGAGTTTATAGTAACTTAATATCATCACCCTCTACTCTTGGTCAACTTTAGCCATCATCCACTATTCTCAGTACCTTATGACATCACATCATTGCTGATAGTGTCATGTGAGCATATTTTGTTCCGTACAGCTTGCAGTCGCTCTTCATTCCTAATAATCTTTGGTCCTCTCACTTTTTTACTACTAGTCTGTAGTATTTACACTCTGTCCCCAGTAGTGTACAACCCTAAGACACAGTTCCCATAAATCTACAGCCCCCAGACTCAGTTTCTAGCATTTTATAGCCTTCAGACTCAGTTCCTAGTAGTTTAAAGGTTTCATGTTGAATCTTCTAGTTTACAGCTGTCACAATCTGTTCCCAAAGCAAATGGCTCTTGAAGAGTCTTGTTGCTTGTAATCTTGAACTTTTGTCCCCATTAATCAATGATATTCTCTCTCTTCCCAGTAGTTTTCAATATTCATACTGTCTTAACAGGAGACACAAACCTTACTCTTAGTATCCAGTGGTCTCTTGCCATCACATCCTATCTGCAGTAGCCAGTGGCCCTCAGAGTCCTCACCCGTGCAATAATTTGAAAGGCTTACACTGTCACTGGGAGTCTACAGTTACCAGGCTCCACTAGAGTCTATAATCATTACACTGCCTCTAGTAGCCCGCAATCCTGAGATAGTTCCCAGTATTCTGTAATCACATTGGGGATCAGTAGTTTATTCCCTCAGACTATAGTCCTCATTGTTGATAGCCTCCATCTCCCATACTCAGCAAGTCTGCACATACTATCAGTGTTAGTCTCTTGCTTTCTCATGTAGTCCATAGCCCATATGATCTCACTTTGGAAAAAACATATAGACTGCCATCATCTGAGTATGATCCTCATACTTGCCACAAATTGTGTGTAGCCCCCACACTGTGCCACCAGCTGTATATAGCACTCATACAATGATGTTCTCACTGCTACCTGTTACTTATTGTCCTCACACTCTGCCACCTCTAGCACACGGCCCTCGTAGTGTACTATCTACAGTTTCCAACACTTCTTGATGACCTCAATGAAGTACTCATCCTCATCTATGGACTTGCTGATGCCAGAATAGTAATCCAAAAATTCCTCTTTGGTAACCTACAAAGGAAAGGCACAAGTGTTAGTCTTGAGTTTCACCTTCTGTCCATATACTTTATTATCTCTTCTCTGTTTGTCTTCTTCAGATTTATCCATCATTCATTTCTAGCTAAAATATACAGCTATATGCTATCTTAGAAAATTGAATTTGTAAGTCAGTGAGTGAAGCAAAGCTAAAAAAAAAGTAATTTCTCAGCATATTTATACAGTCTGTTTATATGTGGGATCCAGGACTATGATACACAGTAATGACTGATTCACTCGTACTGGGGAGAAGCAACACACAACCATCTTCAGCGTAGTTCAAGGCAGCTTTACCTTTGAATCTTATGTTTTAGAATTAAAGTGATGAAATTATATCTTTTTCTACAAAAGGTGTCAAAAATTTTCATGGAGTTCACAATACATATATGTACACACACTTACACACACACATACTCACACACAAACTTACACTTAACACTTATGAAGGTACAGTCCCTACCGTTCCATCTTCCTTGGTGGCACCTTCAAATCTACCAAGAAACTTGGTAAGGATGTCATCTTCTGTGGCATCGCCAGACAGGACACTGGGGTGACCAGAGGCATCGTATTTGTCCTTCACATCCTCCAGGGTCACTACTCCATCCCCAGACTCGTCTAGCACAGCAAAGGCTTCCTCCACCACTGCCACGCGATCCTCATTCATTTCCGGCTTGAGGATAGGGAAGCAAAGTTCACATCAACTGCATAGTATAAGTAAATCCAACTATTCCATCACCTCAGGTACACAATTCAAGATTTAGTCTTCCAGTAACTTTTTACAAACACTCAAGAACCTTACTGACCCTCCTTTTATCAGATATATAGACTTCCATATACTAATATCTGTTCCTATGTCTGTCTATGTCCTACAATCTCCCCCCAAAGTTCCTAACATAGTCAGATTTTGAGCATGAGTAACTGGGTGACAAGATTTCTTTTATTTCTTTTCTTTTTTTTTTCTTGCTTTGTCGCTGTCTCTCGCGTTAGCGAGGTAGCGCAAGGAAACAGACGAAAGAATGGCCCAACCCACCCACATACACATGTATATACACACACATCTTTTATTTCTTACAGATTCAAATATTACAAAACTAAAGCGGCAGAAATAACTGACCGTTGGATTCGGCTGAGAGGTTTTATTCCATATATCCTGTTGTTGTTGCACACATATTAGCATTATCGTAGTAATTAGCCCTGGCCATGAAATGATGAACGCTTAAATTAAGAATGTGACCGATCGAAAGCTTTGCTTCGAGATCATAACCCTACTTGTCAGTCCCACAACAAATCATCCAACATGACCCCAGTATCTCAAGGACCCCTACAACCATTCTCACAAGACAAAGGACCCCATCAACCGCCCACCTTGATTTCCACAACTCCACCAACCACCCGGAGTGACCCCGCTGGAATCAGTCACACTCATTACCCTTAGTTTGTTTAGGAACTCGTCGTAGTTGACAGAGCCGGTGCCGTCCTCGTCCATGGCGTTGAAGACCTCGGCGATTTCATCCTCGGAGAAGTCGATACCAAAGTTGTTTATGGCCTCGGTCAGTTCCTCCATGTTGAGTGTGCGGCTCCCGTCGTCATCAGCGATGCGGAACATTCTGCAACAAGCACTCGCCTCATTTGTGCCTGTTTTATGTACTTGTACACAAACTCCCATTAAATTCTACTGCTCACACTCGTATAAATCCTGCAACCACAGTACCCACAGGCAGTCAACATCCATACAGTTCCCAGCACTCAAAAACAGCCCCAACACCGCCACCGAACACATATACTACATTTCCAAGATGCCAAAAGGCAGTGTCTAGTATGTCCAGTACGAGAACCAATAGTTTAGAGAATTAACTAGTGTCCAGCACCCTTTTAATACCTTCACCCACCCCCTACCACCATACGTGTTATCAAGTTACTACATACAGCTTCCAGGGAACAAACTCCTCATGGAACACCTGTGAATAAGTTGCAAAGTTTTCACACTGCCCTAAACACGCTTCAATAATCCATGACACCACACATGATCCACTCCCACCCACGAATATTACCCCAAAACTTCACTCTAAAGACAGATTCGCATCACTTACAAAAGGCCACCAGCATCCACACCCTGATCTCATAGTCAGCCCAAGCACTCCCACAAGGACAATCAACCTCTACACACTATTGAAACAAACCACTCAGCTCGTCGTACTTAACTAATGATGCCTTTAACGCCCACACGCATCTGTAAAACTCGTACCCCTTATGGTACTCACTCACAATCACCACACAGCCCTCCCACACGGACATACAACCCTCATACCAACCTTCCGAACCGCAAAATTGCGTTATATCCTTTGGCGAGCAGGAGACACCGCAGCTTGACTTGAGGGCTGTCTGCTTCCTCCGCCTCAGCTTCCGCCGACGCCTTCATATCGTCCTCCCGGGTCATCCTGGGAAGGTACCATTGTCAGTAGCGCGGGAGGTAGTGGAATGAAAATAGGCAATGACAGGAGTAAGTGGTAGACAGTGTTCGAATGACGAAGGAAATCCAGATTATGACAGTGAAGTTTTCTAACACCAGACTGCAGAAAAAGTGAAAAAAGTAGACGATTTAAGTAGCATGGAGAGTATAGGATTATGTGACAAAAGTACCGGAAAGTGTAAAGAGATTAAGGGGCAATGTATGAGTACAACATCAAAGGAAGACTTATCTAAACACCAGTATTGTCTGTCTCGACAAATCTGTGACACGTCATGATATTGAACAGTGATGAAAACTCTGATTCACGACACGACATAAACTAATGAAGAGCAGGTCAGAACGGGCGTGTTGATGAATCGTTAATGCTCCTGGGGTAGGGACAAATGCCATCACCGAGCGCAAGGCACCGTTCTCCTCCCACCCAAACCCGTAAGCAATCGACGCCATCTTAAGACAGTCAGACATGCCACAGGTCACAGTCCACAACCAGCATACAACCTATGATACACCTCCGCATAGGTGCCACCTCCAACCCAATCACAGGCTCCTACTACAAAATCACACTGCCTCAAACCTACAATCATCTACATGACCCATAAGTATAACCTTCCTCAGATGAACGTGTATAGATGCCATAAACCTAAAGAACATAAATCATTCCTGCACCTCTACCTTATTATTTCTTTTTTTATATGAAATGCTTCAGTCACGGAGAGAGGACCCAGCACCCTACCAGAATGTGTGCTGGTTGAGGACATGGGTCAATAAGTATCCTGTGTCAGTCTATCTGTCTGTCTGTGTCCTCCCAGGAAGATCAGAGTCCCTTAAAGACGTCCAGGAGGAAAGAAACGAACAAAAGCAGTTCTTTTTCACTAGCAAACCCTATCGTTTGATAGTACAACAGTTGCATTATGAATACATCCTACACTCATAAAGACATAATCACACAATCACAAAACACACAGACATGTACATACACGCATACTTTCCTCCTAAGATATGACCGCGTCTCATATCTCCATATCATATAAATTTTACATAAATGTTATCATCACTCATTCGTGTTATGTCCCCTTGTTATCAAATATTCAAGGTGTAGTGGTTTCTATACCACGACAGCCCTTCAGCCTTGCCCCTGTGTTTCACTGACCAAACTCACATTTTTTCTTATTTTCAACACAGCCTTCCATGCTAACTGTTCTCCGCTGTTCTTCTGTTCTTTAGTTGCCCTTGTCAACCTCCTCCACTGAATCAAGGAGGCTAAGCACATAAAAAAGAATTATTCACCAATTTCAGAAAAACGATTGTTCGTCGAAACTTAGGAAGAAAAAATTCTAAACTTATAATGCACAGATAACTTAAGATGTCTTTACTGTAATATGAAAGCAATAATCCTAATGGCATGACCTTGATATGAAGGTAATAATCCTAAAAGTATGACCTTGATTTGAAGGTAATAATCTAAGCTGTATGATCTCAACTGTATCTTTGTTGTCTTAGTATGACATACAATTGTTGAGGCTGATACATTCCTGATAATCAAGTATTTCTTCATTAATGATCACCTTTCCAAATGTTCCACTAATTCAGCTTAGTAAGGAATGTTTGAAACAAACATCACACATGTTCAAACATCAGGGAATAGCCGGAGTGTGTGACGAGCCAAGGCGAAACTAATTGGATTTCCGAAAACTGGGTTGAATAATTCCAAGGACACTGGACTACCTACCTCCTCAAGACCTTGACCATTGCACCATGTGAATTGTGTATTGTTTAGCTCTCCAGTCAAAAGGTCGAGTGTGAGTTCGAACGTGGGTGTAAGTCAGGTGTGGGAACAAGAGACTTGAGAGACGAATTGAGACATACAGGAGAGAGAGAGAGAGGGGGGGGGGGGTGTAAAATAAACGGAACTGTATCTGGGTCAGAGACGAATAACTCTTGAAGCAATTAAACATTTAGTGAGTACATGAATATGAGAACACCGAGAAAGGCCAAAGGAGACAGGGATAGATAGAGAGATTCAGAGAAAAAGATGGTATAAGAGACATTGAGAATGATATAGACCTGTGAAATGGAGATACGTTCAGGGAAACCAACGACGCGAGCTGGGTGACAAAAGGAGACGCAGAAGACTCTCGCGTGTTATGGCTAACCTACTTTGTTTACCTCCTAAGCCATTCGGTTGCCAGGCGACAGACACGCTAGCAGACACACCTTCACTCTCGTCTTTCATGACCGGCAAAGTAAACGATTTTCACTATACCCGCACTGCTCTTCGTGGCCTACGAGATGCATCGTTTGAGAATTATTCGGGATATATAATGAATATCGGTATTTACGAGGTCTGTCTGTCATGTCTCGTTAACACTTAATGATGATAGTTAACTTGTCATATAGGAGATCAGACTTACAATTTTAAGTATGATGATGACCCTCAGGCTCCCCAGATCCTAAGAGACCTTTAACCCCAGAGATTCTCACCCCATAGTTACTCCCTTCCATGATGGCCCTAGACACCCAAGACCTCCCATACAATCGGATCTGAGAACCCCATAGAACATACACATCCCAAACCACAAACACCTAGATACAACACAGCCCTGACCCCAGACGCACCACCCCAGAAACCAATTTAACATCAAGCGCTCCTAAACCCGTAGACATCTTGGACACCAAAAGACTCTAACCCCAGATACTTTGACCTCACTGACCCTAATCCCAGATACTTTGACCTCACTGACCCTAATCCCAGATACTTTGACCTCGCTGACCGTAACCCCAAACACCTTGCAAGAGATCTCCTAAACCCCGGTAAGGTGACGACACACCGCAATGCGTCATCATTTATCAATGTAAATATATATATCAACAGTTAGATACACCGAACGTTATATAATCTTAAAGAAAAAAAAGTGGGCTTAGTCACGGAGTGGCCCACGCTAGCGTGTGTGCTGCTGGGACGACAGAATATCAATAAGGGTCACGGAAGATAGACACGAAAGAAAAATCAATAGGTACCTAATTACACAAATTGCTGTAAACACAGATACAAAGAAGAATAAAGGAATGCACTTAAGTAAAGTAAACAGGTAATTATACATACATACAAGCGTGAGTATATCATTAACATGATTATTTTTATTATCATACTACCAAAGACCCGTTTCACGAGAGAGGGAGGGGTGTCTTGAAATCATTTCCTCAAGACCCCTTTCTCCGTGGGCTCCTACAACTTCAGAGGTGCGCTACTCCCTTGAGCAGGGAGAGGATGTATACCCATTCAGGAATTCATTTGAGGAAACTGTACTCTCGTCAGCTGACCAAGATACAACCTTCGTTAAACGCCCTTGGATCTCCAAATAGCTCGTTTTCTTTAGTTACAGTGATGATATCATTTTGAAATGTGATCCCGTCTAGTAAAACTAACTTTAACAGGTGAAGGTGGCCAGGATTCAGGTGATGTCGTTTTCATTTTCTTCCATGATAGAAAGAAAACCTTCAAATGGCCAAACGTTTCTGAGCCAAGTATATCAGATGCCATCCTGTAGGGTAGTTAAATGCCATCAGGTATAAAGGCCATTCAGATGAATGATGTAGACCCGTGCCATTTACAAGCCATCCTGGCTTCATTTCCTGGTACTGTCGCTTCCTAGAAGTGGCCACCTGGCTTAATAATGAGCTGGGGATTGTACCACATTCCTCAACCCTGCTCGTACCTACGAGACGGAAGCCTTTCCTATTACCATATTTCCCAAGATGATGAATAAGGGATAATCAGGGACAGCGAGACCCATTGAAACTGGTTAGCCTGGTCTGTACAAGTTTCTGTATGATTACTGTGTCAGCCTGGTGGCAATGTATCAACCTGATATCAATGTATCAACCTGATAGCAATGTATCAACCGGGTACAATGGGTCAGCCTGGTAGCAATGTATCAACCTGGTAGCAATCTATCAGCCTGTTTATCAGATGTTTGTTGGCCCTAATGCCGCGGAATTACAGCTCAGGTTCAAAATAAGTCGTCCCTCTGGCCTATGATTTCCAAAGACGAAAATAGATGTTGAAGAAAGAAAAACTGCGTCAAATGAGGATCTGTCTTTTAAGAAATGGGTCAGCTGATTGCTGTCCACGAGAGAGAGAGAGAGAGAGAGAGAGAGAGAGAGAGAGAGAGAGAGAGAGAGAGAGAGAGAGAGAGAGAG
>JAUUDY010373948.1:474-11392 GCA_032361765.1 Panulirus inflatus
TGGCGAAGACAAGGTCTAGCGATGATGGTGCATCAGTCACTCTCATCTTTATGTGCTCACTGACATATTACTATAGGATATATTCCTTATTTCCTGTATACACTCTAGCAAACTTGTATCACCATGACTTACTATCATAATGGGTATCCAATTTCCTCTTGTCTGTCTCTGTATATTGAAATCGCCCATCATCAGTGTTTTACTGTTTCATGTACCATCCTCATTCGTTTATTCATTGTATCTTTGTATCATAAATGTTCTAGATCATTGCAGTTTTTTAGAGGACTGTTCAACATTAGCACCACTATGCACTTGTTCGCTAATTACATTTCCCATTATGTATTGTCTGATGGGGGTCAGACAATACATGGAATGTTAAGGCTATATGTTATAAACAAGGCCAATCCTAACCCTCCTTTGCCTTCTTTTTCCTTTTTGTTATCAGGTGCACTTTCCCGTATACGATCCTTGAATTCCAGCTCTTTACCTTCAACTATAAATCCAACAACATTCAGCTGCATTACTCTCAGTCTGACATCGCAGTCTCATAACACTTCAAACCTCTCTACAGTGCTGAGGGGGCTGCTCCGGCCTCTTACCTCGTTTTGCATCTCCACTCCTTTACCTTCCTCTCCTCGTTTGACTAACCACATTCTATAAGTATCTCAATGAACTCCATCCACTTTTAAGTTTCTTAGCTCGCCTAAGTACCTCCTTGCTAGGTGACTCAAAGACAAAGGCACACAACTGATCACTCCCTTAGTTCTTAATTATATTCATCAGTTCTTTTCTTTTTTCTGTGACAAATTGCATCTAGCGTTTCTGCAGCCTCCAGTAATCTTTTAATATGCATCTTCTTTCTTTCCCCTTTATTCGGTATTTGGTGCATATTTTTCCTCCAAACTGAAAATAACTAGTGAGTTACATCCACAGCGATCCTGCTTTGACAATCTTTCTGCTTTTAGTGCCACCCACTTTTCAGCTAGATTTTTCAGCGTTGAATTGTCAACTTTTGTGTCTATGATTTACTCTTGAATCTCTTTTTTTTTTTTTGGCTAAAACCATTTGTCTTGTATGTTTTGTACTTTTCTAAACCTTCCATTAACTATAACATTAGCATCCTTAATAGCTTCATCTCTGACAGTGCATAATATTCTTTCAGCAGCTTCACTCAATACTCTATGCACCTCTGCTTGTTTAAAACCGGTATATGTTACTCTGCATCACTCTTCATGCTCTGTCTGTTGATCAGATGCCGAAAGTGCTCCTTCTGTTCCTTCCTATCCACTATTGCTAATACATTATTCAGCTTACGTTTCAGTCCTCTTCTTTAACCGAACAGCTTCTATGACATTTGGGAAAACCAGTCAGGCTCTACTTGACTTTTAATGAATTCATCCTCGTTTCCCTACAACAACTAATATTCTTAGATCCCTAAGATCCTCTCTCATTTTATAACATCCTTCATGATCCTTGAAATGATTCCTCAATCTTTTTTCTAAGTCCTTCTTTAGCTGTGTTGCCTTCTGATCATGCTTCTTAACAATTTCCAAGAAAATCAAATCATTGTTCTCTGGTGGTTCATCATTCATCTCTCCGTCTGGTCTCTTCCTTGCTTTTCTAATTATGATTAACTGTTCTTGGTACTTTAACTGATCTTCTAAAATATACTAGTGACAGTAATGAAGTTTGCTAGCACACTATATTCCAAGTCAGCTGAACTTTTATACAGAAACTTAGCAACTTGTTCACTACCCAGTGCTACTTACCATCTTAAAAACTAGAGCTCCTTAAGAATGCCAGTACTTTAGACAAACTGACTCATAGAAGATGGCAGCACACATGGCATTCGATTTAGACTTGTGTAATTACCATATTTGTAATTATAGAAGGAGTTTTACACTCGTGGGGCCACACATCTTGAATATTCTCCAGTACTACACCTCTATTGTTACTCCAACATTTAAAATTTATGCATGCTGTCTGCATTAGCCATGTCTTTAATCATCTTAATCCATTTATCTACCACCACTTTTGTAACAATGAAAAACTTCTGTACATCATTTTTCTAACAAGTTTCTTGCTTGATTTTATGTTATATCCGCTGACTACTCTCCTTATATCTCTTGATGAACTGTTCACCTATATCATCAACATGTTATGAAAAAAGTTGTGATCTGGTTACCTCTCACCTTCTCTCTTCCAAGGTGGCAAATGAAAGCCTCTAGCCTTTTCCTGTACCTTAGCCATCGTCATTCTGATATCATCTGTTCATTCTTTAATACCTCTTTGTGTGTGTGTGTGTGTGTGTGTGTGTGTGTGTGTGTTTAGGTGCGGTGAACAACCTGAAAAGACTAATCTAGTTCTGGCCTTAAGTAGAATATCATCAGCTTGTTAAGCACTTCTTATCCATGTGTCCATACTTGCATGCTAATGTAGTACTTGCCAGCAGATGGTTTGTCTCTTTAACCATGCTAGTGTGTGTGTGTGGTAAATTTACTTCATCTACCCTGTGGACGTAAAAATAGTTTATAGTGACAAACATTAAATATAGTGTACGTGTTACGTAGCCCAGAATGATATTAAGCTAATGTTTTACACGCAATAGTCAAATACAAAACCGCAAATTAGCAACTTAGATGAGTGACAGCATCTTAGAGTTAGTGTCATTTGGCGGCAGCCTCGGTTGCTTTTGATGCTATATCTAACGCTTTTTATAGAGATAGCGTCTAGATTTCGTATTTAGCACCTTAGCGCTCTTTTCGGCACCTCTCATATTTATTTATTTAACGCCAAACTTGTATTATTTCAATCAATGAGGAATTCAAGCATTAAATGAAATATGTTTATTTGATTTAAGAAGTTTAATTGGAACCTGTTAAAATAAGGAAAATAATACAAGTATTGCGCGTAATTCATCTTCATCGAAATGAACAAGTTCAAAAATTCTTTGAACAGGTTCAGTTTGGGTGTATTCCGCGGGCTCCCCCTCATCAAGTTCCCCGTTCACTTCAGGTTCAGTCGTAGTGACAGAATTATCCGTGGGCCATGAAGGACAGTAACATTGCTGGTTGTGTGCGTGCGGGCCATTACATTTAACGAACACAAAATGAGTAAGAAATATACTGAACATTTTAGAGCAGAGTGGCTGAAAGACCCCATATATGAAAAGTGGTTAAGAAGAGTAGAGGGGATGATACAAAATGTCTTTGCAAGTACTGCCATTGTCCATTGTCTGCCAAACTTAGTGACATAGAAAGACACAGCAAAACAGCTAAACACAAGAAAGATGAAGAGTCATTCAGTACTCAAAGACAAGTCATAATTCCATTTGAAAAGGTGAGTGATGACACACAGGAGACAACGAAATTCTTCACTATTCATTGCAAAAAAAATTTCATCACGTGTTGCTGATCATCTCGGTGAGCTGTGCAAAGCACGATTTGCAGACAGTAAACGATGCAAGAATTTCAAGATAAAAAGGTCAAAGTGTAGTGCAGTTGAGTGCAATGTGATTGCTCGCATCTTAAGAGACTTGAAAAGTGATATAGACAATCAGAAGTGTATCCTCTATTTATGTATCGCTATCTGGTTCTATTCTGAAAGCAAGAAGATTGTAATGACTTTCTTCGACCTTGTTTACCTGACTGACTAATGCTAATGGGGTACGTGGTGCCATCAAGAAGTCATTGAAAAATAATTGGTTGAAATTACAAATTCTTTTACCATTTGGCACCGACAATGCTTCTGTGATGACAGGTGTTAACAGTGGAATGTATGCTAAACTCAAGTTAGAAGTTATCTGATCCTGATCATGTGTGTGTGTCATTCTCTACAGCTAGATGTGTCTTGCTGCAACAAAGTGTTTCTCTTGGAACCTGGATCTTATAATCAGAGAGACCTATATAATTGGTCCTTCTACTCTGCCATTCGCCAAGCAAGATCTTTTCTTTGATCAATGATAGTCAAGCTCCATTGAAATTGATATAGCTAAGCCAGACTCGATGGCTGTCAATTGAATCAGCTGTTGTTAGAATACTGCAGCAATGGGTTGAACCTGAGACTCTGAAACGGCAAGACATGGTGAAAAGAGACATTTGAATCGGAGGTACAGGATCCAACCAAGCCGCTACATGATCATAGTTTCTAAGGTCCTCATCCCAGGCAGAAAATTAAAGGAAGGATGCTCAGTAAAGAATTACTTAGACCCACATCCGTACTTGGGGTACGAGTTTGAAAAGGAGTGGCACAATGTAAGTTTCCTGATGAAAAAGATATTCGAGGAATATAGTTTGCAGTGGAGTGGGTGAAACGGCTTCGTCAACGTTTGCCAGACAATGTCCAAGTGTTACAATGTCATCACTGAGTGCAAGTGAATATCTGCAACCCATAAAGCCTGGAATACTAGTATTAGCAAAGATGTTTACTGATTACGAATACAATCTTACTCGCATTGAGTTCCAGCGGAGGAAGCTTCATCGTGTATTGTGGAAACAGAAAAGAAAATCTTCAGCGACCTCTCTAAGTTGGCTTTGTGCTGATATTGCCTCACTCCAACGCTAATATAAAATGTATCTTCAGTCACATGAACATCGTGAAGACAAAGCTTCGAAATAGACTAAGAAGAAATGGAAAATGCTGTTATGATTATGAACTGCCCAAGGGAGCACTGAAAAACATTGGGTCATTGAAAGCATACGAGTCATCGCAGCAGCAACTACGACCCTCACTACAACCCTAGGACCCTCACATAGACCACTACATCCCTAGAACCTTCACATAGACCACTACAACCCTAGAACCCTCACATAGACGACTACAACCCTCAGACCCTCATGTAGACCACTACAACTCTCGGACACCGAGGACGAAGAGATTGAGGATTGGGTATTAGAAAATTTGGAATAATGGTGAGTGTTAGTGCTATAGCAGTTAGTAGTATCCGTGATTTATAATATGGCACGTCAAAGAGCAGAAATAATTCGAAGAGCATTTTTTCGCTGTCATTTTAGTAAGTTTAGCGCCTTTTTAGCGCTTTTCGGGAGTGAATCTAGCGCCTTCAAAAATTTTAAGTTGGCAACTCTGACAGCCAAGAGTACTACCTTCACAACAACAACGCTTCCTGCTCAATGTTTACATTCTATAATCAGGTAAGGATTTGCTTTCATGCACAAATAAGTTTATAAGTTTCACATTTGCCCATGTCTCTTGTCCCACCGTTAATTATAAATGTATGTTTAGATAATGAGGATGCAGTAATTGATAATTTGTGTAATGCCTTATTCAGCTTTAGAACATACGTGGATACAGAAAGGCTAATTCATGTTAAATCTACAAACGAAATAATTGACAGACAGATGGCCTATAAATCTCGGCCCACAATACTTAAAATGATTATCGTTAATGATAAATTATTTTTTACGAATAAAGTCATTGATATTACATGTTTATATAATGCAATAAAGTTGAGTGGCACACACGTAGAGCGTTAGGTCCTTTTGGGGGCAGATGTCACAAACCTTAAGATTAAATAACACTATGCCGTCCAGATTGCCTGTTGCCACCAACCCCTCATTCGCCACTCTCCCATATACCTTCCTAGGTATTCTCGGAAAAATCATACCTTCGTAATTCGAATATTCACTTTCACTTTGCTTTTATACAGCGGCACTATGCAGGCATTTAGCAAATCCTCAGGCCCCTCACCTTGAGTGTTGCATTCAGATGGTGGGTTGTGAGAAAGGTTGGTGAGTGGTGGGATGAGAAAGTTGTAAAAGAAAGAGAAAAGAGAATTGTATGGCCATTACCTACAGCGAAGGAGTGTCAGTGACTGGGAGATATACAAGAGGAGGTGGCAAGGGGTCTAGAAGGTGTGTAGTGTGAGAACAAGAGAGCAAATTGAAGTGGTAACAGGCAAAGAATTGATGAAGTGGAGATTGAATATTTTAAAGGGATTTTGAATTTGTTAGATGATGGGTTGTAGATGTGGAAGTTTGTGAACTAAGAGTCATAAGAAATTCAGTGTACATTCATAAAAAAACAAGCTTTTTCAAAAACTAGTTTTATAATAGAAAATGAATGTTTGTCATTTTGTTCATTGAAGAGAAAATTTAATCCCTGATTCATATTGATTTAGTTCATTTAGGAGTTAAAAATAATATTCTACTGTAAGTACATGTTTTTCATATGCTACATACATACCTAGATTTGAGAAAAAGTATAGAAATGTACCAATCATAATAAGGTTTTAAGATTTAAAATGATTTTCAAAAATATTTTTTCTAGTAGGTAGAGGGCCACCTCTTCTGCAAATACTGTGGTGCCCCACATAGAGGATGCTTAATCTGCCTTTTTAAGGTACTTTACTCAATACTAGGTTATCAAAGACTGTATTCATAACTTTAGGAAGGTTTCTGTACCAGGGTAGGTACATGTGGTTTGGGCAAGGTAGACATGGCCTAAGTTAGGGGATGGTTTGCTTGGGTAGGCAAGTCAGGTGAAGTTAGGTCCTTTGTTACACTTGTTTTTTTTTTTTTATATATAATTACCCTACTGTTTATCTCTGCTTCAGATCCCTGCCCACTTTGTGGTTAGAGTTGTTTGATCTCATATCGGGTGATAAATATGAATTATATGTATACACTTTATTGAATGTTATGAGACTAATTTTGTTTATATACTGCAGGAAATGAAATTTTTACTACAACAAGAATAGTAAAGCACAATGAAACTGATCTGTTACCAAAATTATTTTGCATTAAAACTGATGTTACCAAAATTATTTTGCATTAGTGCTCCCACCAGATCAATTTCCTTAAACACTGGTATACACTGTAAATATGAAGACAGGAAAGTAAAAGAAAATAATTTTTATGCATAAGCAATGAAAGAAACTTGTCGTGGGAGTTTATTGCCAAGGTAGCGGTAAGTGTTAAACAGTGTGATAAAACCTCAAGATATACCAAAATAATGCTGTGTGTTCCATCTAAATTGCTTGAAGATGTTTTCATACGAGCTGGTAAAACACAGTTTGATAAGTATTTAAAGACAAAGAAAAATGTAATTTGAAATAGAAAAATATTTCTTACAGAACTGAAATAGAAATGGCAAAAGATAGAGAAAAGCTTTTAGATGTTTCAAACTTATCATGTCATCCAATTATGAAAGGAACCAGTGGTTGGCTGATAATCTTGCCAAGAGAAGGGAGATAATCAGGTGAAAAGATGCCACATAATGCTTTGTGGTTGCCAAGTATGCTTTTGCATAAGTATATTATCAGGTATTTTCAAAAAAGAGAAAGAATATTCATATTCCTTACAACATGTATTATACTCAGTCATTCTAATACTGATATGAATTTTCATTTATATTATGTACTTGAAATTGACTTATTGTTAACAAAGTGTGTTCTTTTTACAAATAATGTAGTTGGAACAATAAGAGAAATTCACGTTGAACATGCTTATAATCATATCATCATGTTTTGCGGTAAATTGTATAATGATTTCATGATGCCTATGCCTGCAATTACACTGACTTATTTACTTTTTTTTGTGCATTTGATGATTAGTTTTGATGAACACAAGTCCACATCAAGGTCGGGCCTTAATTGAAACAAAAGAAGGTTAATGAAAAGAGGAAGAAGCAAGGAAAAGTACTTACAAATTTTGTAGGTGAAAAACCTCTTATGAAAATACCAAGTTATGGTTACAGGGAAAGACACGATAGGGTTGAAAGTTCCAAAGCTTCAAGGTGTAGGGAAAGAAACATTTATCAACCACACAATAATCATGTGACACAGCAGCTCGCTGAGTATTGTGTGGTCTAGCTTTTGTGGGGGACACACAAGCAGCCAGCTCTCCGGAACAAAACCCAAAGTAATACTTATAGAAGAGGGAAAGTGAACCAACTTAACGTCATAGGGGCAAGTGGGTCAAGCATTAAAGTTAGCATGGGAGAGTTGATAAGTTAGACTGCTTTTGACTTGAATTTGCTGAGCCAAACCACACTAGATGTGAGAGCAGTACTCTGGGCAAGGACACATCAATCCTTTGTATAAAAGGAGCAACTGTTCGGAAGAAAAGAAATTTTGACATCTAAACAGAACTCCCAATTTCGTAGGGGCAACTAGGCTATTTCCGTTCTTTGGGGTTTCCAAGAAAGTATGGATGTTACAGTAATACCAAGTATTTTCATTAACTTCAGAGGTGAAATTACAGATCCATCAAAGGAGAGGGGAAAGTAGAGGAATTTTGAATTACAGATCCATCAAAGGAGAGAGGAAAGTTGTGAGGAATTTTGAATTACAGTTCAATCAAAGGAGATGGGAAAGTCGTGAGGAATTTTCAATAGAAACATAGACAGAAACTAGGTCTTGGAAGCATCAACTTAACCAGATTTCATCTATGCCACTGAGACATCCTGCCCAGTTCTGAGGTTATTGAGGGAGCTGGCTCAAGATGAGATGTAGGTAGATTGAGAAGATGGAGCAGATTTTAAGGATGTAGAATTGCCAGCTTAGTGCATTTGGATATTTGTAGAAGAAAGTGAATAGTTGATAGAAAGGAGTAAATGTGTAACAGACAGGGTGGAACCTTGAGGGACATTGCTATTGATGGAGAAAGGAGGAGAGGCTGATTCTTCAGTGACCACAGAGATAGATTGACTGGAGTGAAAGCTAGATATGAAGGAGCAACGTAAGGAAAGGAAGCTAAAAGAGGAGAGCTTAGAGATTAGACCCAGATGCCACACCCTGTCAAAAGCTTTGGATGTATCTAAAGGCACTTAATAGGAATCCCCAAAATCTTTCAGGGATGATGAACAGACATTGGTGAGATGGGAAAGAATGTCAGTGGATCTCACCTTACAGAAGCCATGCTGGTGATCAGAGAGAAGATAATAAGATTTAAGATGTTGGAGAGGAATTCAGAGACTTTGGAAATGGTAGATGTCAAAACATCTGGTCACTAGTTAGAATGGTTAGAACAGTCACCCTTCTTGGGGATGGGATGTATCAATCCATGTTTACAAGAAGGGAAAGTTCTGGTTTTTGAACTCTTGTAGTACACATGGATGGAGGCTATCAGGTCCATTAGCCCTGCTTGTGTCTAGAGAGAAAAGCTCTGGATAGTTCAAAAAGAGATTATGGGGAGGGGCATAGGATTAGTAAGAGGAGCATCAGGGATAGAGGAGATGTTAGTTATCCAAGGTAGACTTAGAGGAGAAATGAGAACTAAAGAGAGTTGCTTTATCAATGGGAGAGGCAGCTATAGTACTGTCAGAATGGAAATGTCAAAGAATGACTGAGTGACAGAGGTTGTTAGCAATGCCCTTATCCAAAGACAGAAAGACCTATCAGTGGATGAAGAGGAGAGGTTATAGAATGTCATGAACATTTTCTCATTAGTTTGCCAGAGTTTGAAATTCTTCAAAGTATGTGTTCAAGCTTTGCAATCAGCACACCAAAAGCATGTATTAATGCTTCTCTGGATATTTCGTGGTATGCTCAGTAGTTAGCAAGCATGCTGTGCACTTTTTTTGTCTGTTGATGGCAGAGATTTTAGAAAATGTGTGCTAATTCTTGCAAGGATTTGTACAGGAGCTCTGTGTTGTGCAGGTAGTTGAGCTTTTTCTGTACCATATTTGTTCATGAGCTTGTGGATGATACACAAATGGAAATTCTTTAGTCTGGTCATAAACATATCATATGCAGTTAAGACTGTGACATCCAGAAGAACAGTTTTCAATACCACTTTACATTTTTGCGTATAGTCTTGTCAATGCCGATTTGCATCTTAGATTTTTCAGCCAATCTCATATTCTGATTTATGTTCAGTTGAGCAGTTCATCCAGCAGACAGAAATCTATTTTTACATTCTTTAATATGTGCACATTGTTTTTGCAACAAAAGTTTGATGTTCCTGTCTCTGCAATGGTGCTAAATGTGGCATTCCCCTTTTATTTGCCGTCACATGTCCACATTAAGCAGTTTTCTTTTCAATGTGGAATTGAGAAAGCAGTTGACTGGTATACCAATCCAAAGTAATCATTCATCACTTTCTTCACAGTACCAGCAGAAAGTTCTAAATTGTTAATAATTCCATCACTTTGCCTGCCAGTGTACACAGTCATATCACAAAACCAGTCTCACAACCAAACAAGACAGCATTTTGACACGTTCAGTATTCTGAATCAGTTCCATTGCATATCATATTGCTCCCCATGCTCACACACATGGTATGGTGTGTCTATGTCTCCATCCAAGTTCATAGTAGAGATTTATTTTCTCAGATTCAGAGCCATTATTACCTCATTTTGTAAATATTCTTCTTTAAGAGTATGACCAACTACATCATCATCACTGTTAAGTTCTTCATCAAATATGATATATTCCATAGAGTGTTGTCTCTAAGTTTTTGAGATCTTGGTGGACTCTGGGTTCATCATGATGCCATAAATGCTTGTGGGTAACTGAATGCTTGGAAAGACTAGCCAACATTGCAGGCCCCTGCCAAGATGATGATGTGTGGCAACTTTCCATGCCTCATGTCTTATTTGTTCATTTTAAACTTATCTGCAAGAGATAGACTGTAAATTTACATTGTAGTCTGATAATCCCTAGCATGTGATTTTCTGTCATAGCTTAAAAGGGGTTAAATATTGAAATTTTAAAGTGAAAATTTATTTGTTTTCTTGTGAGCCATGTGCACTGCTAGATATTCCTTGGGAGTATTGGGTTAGGATTCTATCCTGAGCTCATCAAACTGTTAAGAGAATTTGGCTTCATCACCCTTCAAATCCATTTCAAATTACCGTGGCCTCTGCTCAGTTGTAGGTTTTGCTTTCTTAGCCAATTGATGGCTGCCCCTTGCTGATGTCACCCTCCCTTCAGCTCTCCATAGCTAAAGCACAAACATTT
>JAUUDY010374169.1:0-20128 GCA_032361765.1 Panulirus inflatus
GTGTGTGGACGTGTATGTATATACATGTGTATGTGGGCGGGTTGGGCCATTCTTTTGTCTGTTTCCTTGCGCTAACGCAGGAGACAGCGACAAAGTATGATAAATATAAAATCAGTAAATATATATGTACTAGTGTATATGTACATGTATGTTTAAGTGGATGTGTCTTTCTTTGTCTGTTTATAGGCACTACCTAGCTAACGCAGAGTACAGTGATCAAGCATGATGGAGTGAAAAAGATTGTGAGCGATTGGGGTTTGAACATGCAGGATGAATGGCATGCACAAAACGGAGTAAACTGGAACAATGTTGTATACTGGGGTCAACGTGCCATCAGTTGACTGAACAAGGGCATGTGAAGTGTCTGGGATAAACTATGGAAAGGTCTGTGGGTCATGGATGTCAAAGAAGTGCTCACTCCAAAGTAGTTTGCATTTTACTGCTATTGGAAGTAGTGCAGTGTTAGGCTGCAGGGGCCTCTGGGAAGAGATCCTGGGTTCCACCAGGATTCTTTTTTAGACTGGGATGGGAGAGTGGTTGTTTTATGTTTTCGAGTCATAAAGGTGTGTGTATTTATTGTTAGTATTGTGTTTGTTCAGGGAAGACTTATCTGTAAATAAATATTGCTGAAGTTAAGGGAGGGATAGATATTTTATTTTTACCTTGGGATTGATGATATGAAATGGTTTGGATGAGTGGGATCTGTATTGTTGAAAAAATTGCATGTCAAGCATATTTCGCTTTAATTTTGTTGTGTATGTTTCAAATGCTTATGGTTTTTAGGCTGTCAGTTCTTGCTGCTCAGCTTTTTGTGGCATACTGGTTTACTATATTTACTTTAACAGAATTGATGACCATGCTGGTGAGGCATGGTTTTGGATTGGACTGCATGAATAGTTTGTATAAGATACAATGGGAATGTATCTAAGATGTTTGGAAGAATCTCCATAGACAAGAGGGTTAAGGATATATGAGGAATGAAGTTTAGTCAGCTGTACTTGAGGCATCCTGTATGTGGAAAGAAAGGCAGCAATTGAATTTTGATAGAAAAGGATTAAAGGTCACCTGTATAATAGTTTAATGTTTCTGTTTAGGAACAAGAACACTAATTCCTGATTGTTTTACAGGTTCCATCAGTGTATGCTTTGGATGGCACAGATCTTAGCCAGTGGAATGAGAATGTTCGAGATCCTTCCCAAGCTGTTGTGCAGGCAATGATTGATGGTACACAACCTGACCTGGAGGCAGCTAATATACAAAAAGAGTCTGAAAAATCAGCTTTCAACAGAAGTAAGAAAATTTTTATGAAATACACTTTAGGATTTCCTCCCATGAGTGTACTCAATCCCTGCAGTTTAATGTTTCAGACTTTGGCAACTTCCATTATTTGGCTCTTGCAAGGTTATGGTTCTCCATGAAATGGTATTGGTGTTTGCAGAATTTGCCAATCTATTATCTGAGTACTGCCCAGATAAATATATATGCATAAAGCATGCATATTTCTCACACTTGCCATTAGCAGATGGGTGATTGCTATAATGCTAGACCTCAAGCAGGTAGGCAGCATGCTGCACTTGGGACTACGAGAGTTAATATGATACACAAAGCAAACGGATTTTAAGGTCAGAAACAAAACTTGTATATGATAAATACTGTTGAAAAACATTTCATGTAATAATTGAGCTTGTGTCTTGTACATGACTCACAAATGATTTGATTGAAGGAATGATGATGGAGGGAGATGACAATCTGGTGCCAAATTGTTTAGCGCATGTTTTGATTTATTTGCACACACGCTGTTGCTATGTTACCTTGGATTATGTACAAATGGAGTACCATACATGTAGTATTCTTAGAGTCAAACAAATTATATGATAGAAAATAGCTTTTATTAGTATTTTTTAAAGGAACTCAGAATACATAATAAAATATAAAAGTTTTAAGTTTTTAGATAGCTTGTTCATGCTGAAAAGTGCTTAAATAATGTCTATGTTCTAGGACTAACCAAATCCATAAGAGCAATCATTGATAGAGAGAGAGATTTGAAAAGATGGTTAAAGGGGAGTTATCTAGTGGAATTTCTAGTTGTTACATTTTAAAAGATTTTCTTGGTACATTACCATTGAAATCAGCCCCATCGTACTAATTTGTGTGGATTTTCATTGCACCTGTTAATTTTTCTTATTTTCATTAATAGAATAGTGCAGAAGTCATTCTTATTACAATTGAAGAAATAATGACCATTCAAAATGCAACATTTACAAGGAAAAAGTCTTGCCTGCCAAATATTCCTTAGAGCCAATGGTTCATAATAATTTTATAGTTGTAATGAGTTTAACGTGTTCTCTTTATATTGCTTCTTCCTCACCTCAATGTCAGAGGCATCACTAGTAGCATATGTCAAATAATGGGTAAAATTAACCCTTAAGGCAGACATAACCAAGAATTGTACTAAAATTAAATTTATATTTAAGATTTCCTTTGTTGCTTGGGTGATGTTTATTATTTCAACCATTATAAAAAGCTCATAGATTAGCCTTTGCATTGATGTAATTATTTAGATTATAAGAGAAGCAGATATCCTTGCTTTTTGTCACTAAGCAGGATGGGTTGGAGAACTGCAAAGTAATGGCCACAAATGGTGCAAATATATATGCATTTGATCTGCCATGTGTAAGTGGGAATGGAATTAATAATAACAGTAAAAGCAAAAATCATTCCCCTAACCCTCTGTTAATCTCACAGGGTATGTACTGAACACCCCGCTTCCTTTCAAGTTCATAAACTTCACCACCAATAGATGGTAGCAGCAAGGCATTTATTGATCTCGTTACCCTCCTAAAACTCCTGATAGAGACCATATCTAGTCTCATTGCTGCCCTGTTCATCCTTGCTGGAGTACATGTGCACCCTGCAGGTCTAAACTAGGTTACATTTTTATTTCTTTGTCATTTATGATACAGTTAAATGAAGATCATCTACTGCAAGAGAAAGAGAATGTGGTTGCCTTGCATTTTCTGTTCAGTATTGGTTTCCTTTGCTGTCTCAGAGGTCCAGACAAGTTCAGATCAAGGATTTTACTGAACATTGTGTTTGGAATTTTCAGGACTGTGTTTTATCTTGATCCCCATAGCTCATATCTTCAGATCAAGATTTTTAGTCTATGCTTAAGTTTGATGTAATCTATGTCACTAATTTTGAAATACTTATTAAGAAAACTGATGATGTTCCTCTAGTTCGGAGCACCAATTGATATGTTATAAGTTCTTGTACTTTTTAAAATGTAACCAAACAATAGAACTTACAATTAAATTTTTACTGGGAAGCTGATACTGTTCTTGCATGGTTGGAAAAAGTCCATTGTTGATTTCTTTGAGTTTAATCTGTTATTTTTCCACATTTTCATATGATTATAGGATTTTTATTGTCATTAACCTGACTGCAGGCTGTTGCAGATATGAGATGAAGGGTATAGTCTCCTTAAACACTTAGTAGGTGGTAGTTGGTAGGCAGCCACCAACCAGGGAGGTATATTACCATTACTACCACCTGGTTATCAGGAGGATTAGTGAAGGCTATGTAGTAAGCCAGCACTCTAATGGTTGTCATGTTACACTCCTTTGATCTAGGTAGCTGTCTTTTCTTTCTGACTCACCCATTCATGCGTTGCTAGCATTCTGTGCACAAACATACAATCTCTTTATGTCTTACATAACATTTGACAACACTTAACTTACACAACTTAGTCTTTGTAACTCTAGATTTTCCTTTGATGAGCATTGTGTACTAGCCTTGCCATTTGGCAAAATGGTAGGAGCAATAGATAGAAAAATAGATAGAAAATATAGTAGGGAGGAACATTATGCAGGAGCATTAGGTAGAAACATAAGGTAGAAGAAATAGGTTTAAACTTTAGGCTGGAGCATTAGGTAGAAGTAGTAGGTTTGAACTTAAGTCAGGAGCATTAGGTAGAAGTAGCCAGTAGAAACATTAGGTAAGAACCTCTGGAAACACTGTGCTACAGCTACCCTCTGCCAGTGACCTGTTAAGGGTGTACAGGTATATGAAGATTGTCAGCATAGATCATTTTACAGTTAGTATGGTAGTTTGATGAAGGTTTTCAATAAGTGACTGTGCTGTAGAGCAGTTAAAAATAGCTGTGTGTGTGCTGTTTTTAGATAGAATGATTAAACTTGTAATGTTTGGTATTAGTTTTATATTTTCAGATACTGTATATCATTAACTCCCTATGCTTCAGATTATAAATGAAAGATGTCTGGTTTGGCAGGGACAGCTTTTTAGTGAAAAAGTAAAGAATTTTAAGTAAATAAATTTTAATTTAAGTTAAGCTGTTACCTCTAAAATATCCCTTCTTGGCTGCTAGTACATCTCACTCATAACCAGACTGCCATGACTAACAGAAAGATGCAGAAGAAAGGCAGTTTGAGGAAATGTGCATTGGTGCAGTAAGATAGTCATTATCGATAATTTTGCTGTTAGTTTGGGAGTTTGACAAAGATTTTTCATGAGTGACTGTGTTGTATACTAGGAAGAAATAGATGTGTGTTTGTGTGTACTGTTTATAGATAGATTGATCCAGCTTGTAATGTTTGGTACTAGTTTTATTTTTTTCAGATACTGTATATCAATAACTGACTAAGCCTCAGATGATAAATGAAAGATGTCTGGTTAGGTTGAGATGCCGTTTGAATGATAAAGTAAGATATTTAAACTAATACGATTTCATTAAAGTCAAACTATTACCTCTGAAATATCAGCTCTTTGGTTGTCAGTACATCTCATATATACCCAGACTGGCTTGACTAACAGTCTTGCAGGCTGTCTCGATTCTCACTTTTCATTCTTATTGAAGGTAAATAGAATTTTTATGTTTTCCTTTACAGACAATAAATTCTGAGGAAGAGATGTGTGACCATGTTCGTGAATGCCATGGAGATTTACCCTTTATCTGTATTATGTGTGGGCAAAGTTTAAGAACTAATGCAGCTTTCCAGAGACACATGGACATTCACAAGGGTTTACGTGGAAGTGCTTGTGAGGTATGTGCTTTCTGTTGAAGTTTATTGTACTGGGATGAAAGCTTCAGAAAATTATCTCATGCTCTAAGTGAACATGGATTTGGAGCTACCTTTTTTCTTGTAATCCATGTTGCTGATATCCTTTCATCTAGTTACACATTTGACTCGCTTAGTTTCAAGATTCAGAATATATCACAACACAAGAATCACTCTAGTTATCATTCACTACTAAATCACTCCCATTTCCATGAGTTGGATGTGGTAAATACAACCTCTCTTATCGCTCATTAACTGCATCCTCAACCTATGCCCAGTATGTTAACATAGAACATGAAATCCACACTTTTCTAAGTATTTCATACTTTTCTCTGTGCACACTAACTTGATTTGTCAAATGAGACCAGTTTCTCCATTCACACCACCTTTATACACAAAATGCTTTCACTGCATAGTCTCAGATCATTCTTTTGCTATCTTTATTTGAAATACCTGTAGCCCTAATCAATTGTCATACTGCTTCTCTTCTCTTCATCTATCTGTCTATCCTATTTGTACCTTCAGCTTTTCTACTGTGTATGTTCTTGACCAGCATGTCATCTGCCTTGCATCCCATATGGCTATACAAGAGAGTTTCATCCATACACCTTTCTGATGATTTCACACCATACAGTCATCTCACATATCTGTTCTTCACTTTCGGTATTCTCCAAATTCCACTTCTACTATGCCAGTCATTCTTCTCTGCAGTTTGTATTTCCAAATCTTTTGACTAGTACAAACTTGGATTTCATATTTATGTATTTGGGACAAACTCCTCTTCACGTAATCTTCTTATGCTCTCCACATTTAGATTTTGTCTGTTCATCAAAGCTTTTAGTGTACGCTCAACTATTCTCCCTTGCAAAACTCAGCTGCCATCATCTGCTTTCCCATTGTCATGTTTATTGAACTTTATTCCTAAACATCTAAACTTGTCCATAGTTGTCAGTTCTTCACCAGTTAAACTGATATTACATTGTGAAATCCTATCTCTTTCAGAAACAAGTTTGATTTTACTTGCATCCTTGTTCTGTAGATTCCCTTATGGCAGTCCACTATTCACTCCAACTCCTCCTCTGATTCAGTAAACAGCATATGTCATATTTCATATGTAGGATTAAATTTGATAGAATTAAAGAATCTTTTGATAACTTTTATTCAGTTTGAGAATTAAACTCAATCAATTTTATTAATTTCTTGTCATCAGGCTTGACTATGATATTGTACTTTTGACAGATTTGTGGACAGACTTTTTCTCGAACAGAATATTACCGAGAGCACAAAAGGATTCATACTGGAGAAAAGCCATACAAGTGTGAAACATGCAAGAAAACCTTTAGTAGATCTAGTAATTTATACACTCATATGAGAGTAAGTAAAAGTACATCTGTACAGTATATTATTCTTGAGTTTTCTGTGAGCATATTGATTTTATTACAGTATTTCCTTATATCTTTATTCTTTTCCTTCCTTTTTCCCTTAACATTATAGGATAACTAATAAATGAACAGTTGAAGGAATTTGAAATGTGGAAAGAAAAAGAAGCAGAAAGCAAGAAGAGGAAACAGGAGGAAAATAAGGATGGGAAAAGAGTGAAGGATAGAAAGGTTGAGGAGGAAGTGGTAGGTAAGGAGTGAAATAAAGCTAAAGTGATGTATGAATAAGAAAGGAATAGAGTTGCCCCATCGTACACACATACTTTTGCTTTAATATTTATGAGGACAAGATGAAAAGAATGAGTGAGAGACAGATAACGAAAGTGAATGAAGGAAAGAGTGAGTGAGTTGAGGGGATAGAATTGAGTTTTGTGGTGGGGGGTTTTATGCGTATGTGTGTAGTTACTTATTTTTGTGGTATTTCACTGGATTATACTGATGGATCCTATTCTCTTAGATTTATTTACTTCACTGTTGTACAACCTTTTAAGCTTCTGTATAATTCTACATTCACCGTTGCCTCATTTATTATACTCATATTTTTCCTCAACACTAATACTAAGTAAGTACTTCAGATTTTTTCTAAGAAGCATCTCGCTTAGTTTGTTGCTATGTTGTTTCTTCATCGGTGTCTTTGGATCTTTAATTGAACCTTTAATTGTTGACATTATCAACTTTACTTAGAAAATTGAAGTTTGTAATCAAGCATACCCATATTATTTCTCTTCCAGGGTAAGCAAAATTCTAGCCATTGCTCTCTTTCTTATTTCCAGGCCTGCCTATCTTACTCTTCACTGAGTTTTATCTATAAGGTTTTTATATTTCTTCATGTGATATGACGAAACTTTAGATGCATGTTCTAATTTGGGTCTAAGTTTTAAGTAGGGGATTGAACTTTTCCCTGTGTTCTTCATTGCAGTTCTAATGTTAGCAAGTAGACAGTCTGCTTCCTTAACCCATTCATTGCACATTAATATTTGGTACTGTATGTAAACATCATAAGGGTAAACACATCATACAACTTGTGTAACTGTAGAAGCCTATCTCTGTAAGCATCATATGGTATATGAATGGGTTAAATATTCTCCAGTCATGGTGTTCTGGTGATAGTTTGGGTATAGTGTTGATCCCCAAGTCCTTTTCTCACAAATCTGTGTAGCTTATTTCCTGCTCAATTATGTCCCACCTTCTTTGACAATATTCTGAGTTGATGCAAGCCTTGGTTTTCCTTATTTCATTCATGATCTGGGTTTCTTCTACAATCATTTTCAAGTATAAATATGGTTTTTCCATCATGTCATTTAATAGACCTAGTTTTAAGTCCTTTAGCATGTCACTGATAACCCCAATTTACTTAGATTCCTTTGACATGCGTCTAATATTTCCATCCAGTTCCTATAGTATTTGGTTCATCAAAAGATGCTTCATCTTATGCCAACCTGAAAATCCATCTTATTTACCCTCCTTCTATATGGGACACTCAAATGCCTTTTAGCAGTCCAAGAACACTGAAATCACCTATACATTTCTTTGGTCTAAAACAGAGCTCACTTTTTCAAAGAAGCCCCTTTTCTCAGAACCTTTGTTGTCTCTCACCTGGGTAGTTTCTCTTTTCCAGGTAATCATCTCTTTGCTTCCATTTCCAGCATTTTACATACCACACTCTTCAGAGATACTGGTCTGTAGCTCAGTGTAATTTTCGTCTCCTTTAAAAGTAGGTACAATATTTCCTCTCTTCTGTTTGCTTGGCTCTACACCTTTGTCCAATGGTTTTTTTAACAGTATTTCAGGTGACCGATCAGGTGTTTCTGCACACTCCTTAAGAGACTTCATCAAAACCAAATTCTGTATGTGGGTTGACTTCCAGATAACTTCAGTTTTCTATTTTGTCCTCCCATCATGTCTCAGTTGGGGTCCAAGTATCTTCCACTTTGAATATTCCTTTAAACTTATCATTTAGTTCTTTGCATACTTTCTTATTTTCCACAATGCATCTTAGTGAATCACTCAACCTGATTATTTCTGTTTAAGTGGCAGTTTATCCCTTATTTATGTGTGAAATAGTGATGAATTTTTCCCTGCTGCAGTTTTCTTTTCAAAATTCCTCCACTTTCCTTGTTACTCTCATTCCTTGCTTTTGTATACCTTTTAAAATCTGCCTGGCTGTTGTGCTGCTTGTATCATCTTCAAAGTGCATCTCTGTTTTCTTTTATTTCTTGACATCTTTTATTAA
The DNA here is from genome assembly GCA_032361765.1 of Panulirus inflatus. Classification (NCBI taxonomy): domain Eukaryota; kingdom Metazoa; phylum Arthropoda; class Malacostraca; order Decapoda; family Palinuridae; genus Panulirus; species Panulirus inflatus. The sequence goes on from JAUUDY010374169.1 coordinate 8,748, forward strand.
GCCTTGTCTCTCCTTTCTAATCATACCTTTCTGCTTACCTTGCCTTTCTAGTTACACATGTCCTGTCCTTTTCATTTTAGATTTCATGGAGCTTCCCATAACAATATTCTGTAGTCTGACCATGGAATTCTATTTCCCAGTTATTTATGAATGAAAAAAGTACCAACCATGGCTTGTCAGTGAAGGCAATGTCCCTAGACATGGGTGGGCAGGCACCTTTGGATTAACGTGTCAAAAAATAAGCTGTCATCTGGCTAGGCTGGTCGCTGCTGTGGTATGTTAACCCACTGAAATTGGAACCCATTTATCTGTCAGCCGGAGGAAGGATGAACACTTTGGTGAGCTGTGTGCCATCTTCCCATGCCAGGGTTCAACCCCAGGCCAAGAGATCAGTTATCAGTAATGGTAAACACAGTACCAATTTATGTACCAATATCTCCCACTCTTTAATTTCTGGTGTTAGAATATCTCTTTGAATCTGGTTTCTTAGATATTTTTTGTTTTGCACTCACTATCCATGTCGTCAGATTCAAGCACTACATAATCACTTTCTCAAAGTTGTGTATCTTATGTGATATCTTCTACTTCCAGCATATTAATTTTAAAGATGAGATCCTTCATTAATGATGAATCATTCCCACTGACTCACTGGGTCCCTTAATAGAATGATGAAGGGTAGGGATGTAAGTATGGAAGCGAGGAAAGGGTGAAGGGACAGCATAGTTCTCCTGACCCTGACCTCTGCAGCTGAAACATGGATGTGGAATGAGTTGCAGAGACCAAGAATGTAGGCTATGGAAATTAGCTGTTTGAGAGGGGAATGTGGTATGACTACATGGAATGAAGAAAGAAATGAGGAGGTTTATGAGAGGTATGGTATGGAAGAGAATGCGAAGTAGTAGATTTGGTGAAAGATAGTACTTTAAGGTGGTTTGGGCATGTGGAAAGAATTAAATATGGGGAGTTTACAAGGAAAGTGTATGTTAGAATGATTAAAGAGGTTGGTGCAAGAAGAAGGCCACTTGTAGCATGGGGAAATGAGAGTGGGAAAGTATTTGAGGGAAAGAAATGGAAGAATGCATGGAATGGTGTCTGCAAGTGAGGCATGTACGGACAGGGATAAGAGGGGACTTTTGCTGTGACCACCCCCTTGGTACAAGTTCCCGGAGGGAACAGGCATCATAGGTATAGACAGATAAAGGGTTAGGCAAGTGAGGACAATTTTCATCTGTTCCTTCTACTACTTTGCTAAGGCAGGAAATGGCAATTTAATTCTAAAAGTTGACATTTAACCTTTGTTAGGTATAAAAATGCATTCTATGAAGGTTACAGTATATTCAGACGACAATCTGTGGACCCATGTACAGTAGTGTCTTGATTTATCATGATTTGATGCACAGATCTCGATATAGGGCGAGCACCTAAATTACTCCCATTATATCATTCTCACACGAGCTGTCATGATATAATGTGAGCCCAACTGACTGTGCTCCCTTTGAATACCAATGCTGTACATGCGATGCTGCCCACACATCCATTATCTGTTAGCATTCAAAGAGTAAGGATGCATCATTTGTCACTCATACATACATTTTTTCACTTTACGTAATTGGCGAAGAAATCATCATGGTATTTTTGTCGTCTTGTGACAGATCTACGATGCCATTCGCTGTGACAATCATATTGTTCACTTGCACAACACTTTTAAACTCGTAGAGTCAAACCTCTATTGATATGTGTTTATAATACTTAAAAAGTGCTTGTCCCAGTCAAGATGGAATGAGTGCAATTTGCTTTGACTCAACCTCTGTACCATCAGTTCTGACAGCTTAAGGGTTTTTATCTTGTAGTGTCCACCTTTCCAATATCCTTGGGGTTTTAATCTTTTAATACACCTTTTCAGCATCTTTCAGCTTTGTACCTTTTAATATATTCATATATAATTACCCTTTCCCATCTTGTTATTTGTAGGAGGCAGTGTGATCATGTTTAGAGTTCATTTTTGTCATCAGAAAATCATTATTAGAGAAACATCCAGTATTGAGCCATTTTTTCAGATGGAGAGATTCAGTATTTCATACTTGTTACTGTATATTTTCTCTTTTTTTTCTGTGCCTTGTTTGTGGGAGTATTGTTTGGATGTACACCATCTTATAATGAAACATTCCTGCTTTCCATATCCTCTCTTGATATCCATTGATTATCCATGAATCACTCTATACTTTTTCTATATGGGAGATGGTAGAAGAGCAAGATTCAAAAGTACTAAATCCATGTAGGATGTGTCTACTCTTTCCTGATTATATGAACAGTAATATAAACAGTGTTTTGTCAGTAACTTTTTTCTCAATTTTCACCTTGAGAACTTCCAAGGCACACTAAGTCTAAAACAGTGTTTACAAAATTGCATTATATATTGAAATTGGACTTTGTAAATATTTCATAACTATGCATTTGTTCTTACAGATTCACAATAATGAGGAGCAGCGCCACATCTGTAATGTGTGTATGAAATCATTTGCTCGAGCAGATAAGTTAAAGGACCACATGATTCGTCATTTACAAATTAAACGTTATGCATGTCGATTATGTCCAAAGGCTTATAATGAAAAAAGAGACTTAACTAAGCACCTAGAAAAAGTACACACTGGCCATGCTGGTCTCGATACATGACAAGAAGTTGAAGTAGGCAGTTCATGTAAAAGCTTTCATCACATATTGGATGTATCATTTTAATCACATCAGTATTGTTTCATATTTGAGCAGCAGTATTGTATAGGAAATCATCAAAATTATTAATAATAAAGAGTGAAGTAGTGGTTATGTCTGCATGATGCTAATTTTGAATTACTTAAGGGGAAAATGGTATATACATCTTGGACTGTATTTCTACTTATCTCTTTAATAAAAAAAAATTCCATGCATATTTTTCAATTATGTCCTTATGCTTTCTCTAATGTATATTGTATAACTGTATTTATATCAAGAATAAAATAACAAAGCATCAGAAACCAGTTTTAAGATTGAGAGACTTTTTCTCACCAGGTTGTCCCATTCATAACTGACGCCTATGGTGTTCCATCAATAAGGCTCAGGTTGGACAGAAAATTATTTGCATATCATATGAATATTCCTACTAAGGTAAGTGGGAATTATGTAAATATGCATATTCACTGAATTACAAACCTTTTAATCATTCACATCTATGCTGAGCCTACAATTAGAAGCATTTAGTATAAATTAAACTGCATCTCACTTACAGAAGAGGTTTAGAAATACTGTACTACTTTGTAGTAGACAGTCTGAAAAGGGAGAAATTCTTTCATCTCTTGGAATTATTTTCCCCTCACCTTTGCCATATAATAGGTACTTATGTCTAATGCCACAGCAGCTATGAAAATCCATACAAATAGATTCATTATGAAGAAGCAAGTGTCTCCCTTGAAAAAATAAAAAATGTGTAACCAACAAATTTAATTCCTGTGTATTCCCTGTGTGTTGCAGGTGACTTAAATGGGCAGGGTATGGAAACCCTCCCCTCCTTTTAGTTCAGTTTCTAAAATCTGGAACAGAAGAATGAATCAAGCAAGGAGAGCTTATCCTCCATGAAGGTTCTCAATAGAATTTCTGAATGAGTGTGAATGAAACCAGGATGAGAAAAGATAAAGAATAACTATGTTTGGGAAGGGGAAATTGGATGTCATAATTCCAAGTGAAATGAAACACTAGGGGAAGAATGGTTATGAAATGTGACAGGGATAAAGTCAGGGCATAGTGTGTAGCCCTGCCTTGTGGGAAAATAGTCGGAGCTCTGAATAGTAGGGGTAGGTCGGAAATTTAGACAGGAGCATTTGGTAGAAGTAGGTAGGAACATTAGCTGGAAGCATTGGGTAAAAGTAGTAGGTTTAAACATTAGGTAAAAGTAGTGGGTGGGAACGTTAGGTAGGAGCCTCTGCCAATGACCTGTTAAGGGTGATGCACTAATGGCTTAGAAGCAGCACCACAGTTCATCATTTATGGAGACTCTTTTGCTGTGGCCACCCCCTCAAGGGAGTTCCATAAAGGGAACAGACATCAGAGATATAATTAGATAATGAGAAGATGATGGGTGAGAGTTAAGAAAATGAAAACACTTTTGCTGAAAGGTGAGTTGTGGGAATATGTGAACGGGTGTAAGGAAGTAAGCCCCAGACTGATGTGGGTAGGACCGAAAGTGGAATGTGAGAGGTGGTTAATTGTTAATATTTATGAACCTACAATGAGAGTAGAGAGGAAAAAAGGCAATACTTTTAGGAGTAGCTGAGAGAATATCAGCATTTTTGATGTGAGGGACAAAGTATTATTGATGGGTGATTTGAATGTGAGAGTTGGTAATTTGGTAGTTGAGAGGATCACTGGTTGGCACTGAGTACTCTGTATTCTGAATGAAAAAGGTGCACAACTTGTGGATATGAGAGCTGAAAAAGGACTATTGACTAGGAATTCCTATTTTAAAAAGAGGGACATACATAAGTGTACGTGGCTGAATGGGGAAGTTGTTAAGTGGTCACTGTTGGATTATGTACTAATTAATAGATGTGCACAAGAGAGACTTTGTGAGTGTGCTGAGAGGGCTACCTAAAGGGATGTTTGATCACTGTTGAGGAGGCAAGGGTGAAGGTGTGTAGAAACTTTAAGAAAAGCAGAAATGATATGAGTGGGAAGGTGATGAAAGTGGGTGAGCCTGGAAAAGAAGTTTTTGTGATGAGGTACTGGGATGGGAGAAGGTGAGAATTAATGAAGCTGGGGAGTTGGCAAGGAATGGGAGGTATTTAGGGAAACAGTGATTACATGTGCAAGAGGAGTGTGTGACAGGCAGAAGGTGGTATGTGGGCATGCGAAGAAGAAAAATGAGTGATGGGATGAGGATATCACATTGCTAGAATAAGAGAAAAGAGAGGTGTGTAGGTTTTACTTGCAAAGAAGATGTACATGAAAAAGTGGCAGGTCAAGAAGTTGCATGGGCTGAGAGAGGGCAAATGAGAGTTGGGGTATGCAGTTATCAGCAAACTGTAAGGAAAATAAGAAAATGTTTTTGAAGGAGGTTAATAGCATGAGAAAAAAGTGAAGTATTAATGAAGGGACAAATGGGGAAGTGACAACAGGTAGAGGTGAGGTGAGGTGAGCATATGTAGTGAGGACTTTGTGGAACTGTTGAATGCGTTTGATAATAGGATGGCAGATGAGGCATGTTTTGGATGTGGTTTGAAGAAGAGAAAAGGTAGTGAAAGCCTTGTATAATGATAAAGTGTGACAAAGTAGCTGGAGTGGATGGGATTATAGTTGAATTTCATAAGGGGTCACTTGTTTTGTTGACTGATTAGTTAGGATTTTCAATAAATGGTGAGGAGGCAGAGAATTAGTGGAATGCCTGTGTAGTGCCATCGTATAAAGTCACCAGAAGTAAAAATAATGATTTATATTCATAAATACAAGTTTGTTGAATGAAACTGAAAAGTTATATTTGTGAGTGGCCACTGAGAGGGTTGTGAAACTGTACTGAGCATCAGACTGGGGAGGAACAGTGAAGTTTCATGAGTGGTAGAGGGTGTGTGATTCAGGTATTTGTTTCGAGGAAATTGTTTGAGAAATACTAAGAGAAAGGAAAGGATTTGTATGTGGCATTAATGGATCTGGAGAAAGCATATGGTTTTAGTGAAAGAGAAGAATATGTAAGAGGCATTTATAAATTGAGAGAAAAAATATGGTAGGGTTCGTGGAGATGCTTTGTGTACGATGTTACAAATACCTGATATGGGAGGAAAGGTATTAGAAGCGGCATGTTTTTAAAGAGAGTAAGATGTGTGTAAGTAGGAAGAGAGAAGGGTGAATGGTTCCAGGTGAAGATGGGTCTTCAACAGCTTTTGGTTTCACCCGACTGCCTCATATACCCTGGTTCAGCCTTCCTGCACATTCAGGCCCTTACCTTCAAAGCATTTTTTCCTGCATTATTATATATATTCCTTACTTCCCCCCCCCCCCCCCCCATTTCCTTGTTTTCTCCACTTCTGACATGTACTCTCACTTATCCTTTCCTCATTCATGCTCTCCAAATGTCCACACCATTCAGTGTGTCCTCTTCAGCTGTTTCATACATTCTCCTCTTACTGTCATAACTCTTCCTTACCCTATAATTTCTTATAAGCAACTTCTCACACTGCATATTGTCCTCTCACATTTCAGTTCCAACATATTCACTTGTCATCTTTATATTTTTGTGTAAGACTAACACCTTGCATCCATACAGCACTGATGGGACTATTATACCCTCAAACAAACCCTTCTTTGCCCTTAAAGATGGCAACCTTTTTTTCCACACACTCCTCAGCGCACCTGGATTCTTTGAGTTATCACTCACTTTATGGCTCACTTAAACTCCCATGGTTCCATTTGCTGCCACATCCACTCCCATACATTTAAAATGCTTCACTTTCTCCAATTCTCTCCATTCAAACTCACTACAAATAACCCTGTTTCTTCACTGCTAAATCTAATAACCTTGCTTTTATTCTCACTCATTTTCAGTTATCTTCATTTACTTGTTCTCAAACTCAAAACCAGCTTTTGCTGTTTCTCTTTGGAATCCGCTATCAGTGCTGTGTCATCAGCAAACAACAATAAACTCACCTCCAAGTCCCCTTCAACTTCAACAGACTGCATACCTGCTCCTCTCTTCAAGACTTGCATTCATATCCTTCTCCACCCCATCCATAAACAAATTAAGCAACCATGATGACATCACACGTCCCTGCTCCAGACCCACCTTTATCTGGAACTAACCATCCTCCTATCCTCTTACTTGCACACATGCCTTAGAATCTCAAGTCTTCACTGCTCCTACCAGCTTTCCTTTCACATCATGTACATAGTTGCAACTCCTTCCACAAAGCATCTCTTTCAACCCTATCATATGCCTACTCCAGACCCACAAATGTCTCATACAAATCCTTTTGTTTTGCAAGGTATTACTTGTTCACACTCTTCAAAGCAAATAGAAAGAAATATGGAAGTTGTCACTGCACTGGCCAATGCTGTGTATACAGATGGATCCACTGATCGCAACACAGAAAGTCTAGGATGCAGTCTTCATTGTAAGAAATGGTGATACAGTCTTCATTGTAAGAAATGGTGATACAGTCTTCTGGAACACTTCAGACAGTAGCTCCAATCAATAAATGCACTATGTTTTGGGCCTCTTAATATGCTCTCATGTAATCAACAATCTGGTGTATACACAGATTTGCAATGAGCCACTGAAGCACTTTAATCCAGCAAATCTAGAGTAACTTATAGCTCACATTATCTGTAGTTGATATATTACAAAGACTTAAACAAGGTTAACAGGTGGTCATCTAATGAATTACCAGTCACAAGTAGTCAAGGGGATGAACAAGCTGACAGTACTGCCAGAGGTGCTGTGAGGAATCAGTTTGTTGAGATGAAAATGTCAACCAGTCATGAACAACAGACCAAGAAATTCACCATAGTGTTGATGCACAGAGAACACGAGAAGGTTACAGGAAACAAATCCTTGAATCAGCGTCAGCAAGATGATACTTTCTGACAACCATTTATGAAAGACTATCACTCTGTGGAGGAATGAACAGGTGGGAGGAGAGCATACTATATTAGGCTACCCATGCAAATGGGAAATGGGCTTCGATGTACATGCAGATCATGTATGCTAACTCTGTGCCAGAGCACCTGAACAGCCTTTAAAGCTCTTCCTAACTATATTCCCTGAGAGACAATGGCCTGCAGCCACCTCTGATACCAGAGAAGATTGCAAGTAGGATAATCACAACCTGGTGTCCTAAAACTCTTACTTTCTCACTTAGCATCCACCCCAAGATTCCAATAAAATTTCTTTTTCAAAGGAAAAGGGGCTCCATCCTCAATACAGTGAGGTGTTTGCATTACAACAGTACTAGTGTCAGTGGCTCTGCTCATAAAGACATCACTTTACATTTTTATGGTTACATTATTACCAGATTCTTAAGTCTCATCAATGCATTCTCATGATCAAGTAGCATTATAGATCTCTTATTCTCGACAATGTTAGTGTTATAATCTTGAACATAATGTTCAACTGTACCCTTTACTTCTGCAAAACAAATCTACTACCAGTTTATCACTCACTTAGTTGACTACATCATTGTGAAATTCTAATATTATTTTTTTTACACTGTAGGGGGCCGGACTGAAGACGAGCCTCATTTGAGGGCCTCACCACACTTCACCCTAAATCACAAACTCTAAGTGGGAGAATGTCCTCGTAAAAAAATTGAAAGTGTAGGGTGTCTGACAATATTTCCTACCTTCTGATGGTTGCCATATAACGGTCTGGATTAAGGGGCCCTCTTAGCAGCAGTGGCTCTACACTGAGCAACTAGAGCATACATGAAGGGCTGGCCTTGTTTACAAAGACTGTTACATTCCTTAGTTTTATAACTGCAATCATGATGTATTGTTTCCTTCAAAAGTATTACATGAATTTTGTTATATCTAGAATACTGAACAATGACATGACATCTTCCATACTTCTTTCAAGCAGGGAGAGCATCATTGAAATGAAAGGTCTTCTGGCTTTGGATTTTCATTTATTTGGAAAAACACATAGACAGTATACATAAGCAGCTTGAAGAGCATAAGGCATATGACATACAAAATCAATGGTGTCCAGTGTGGTCCTCATAATGCATTCAAAGGACTGATGGCACAGGATAAAGGATAACCATTGGGAGGGTGGGGGTACAAAAATACAGTTGAATAATATGCAAAAGTAATCAATTTGAGTTCATAATGACTAAAAACTAACAATAAATAACAACACAGTAACTAGCATCAAAGCAGAACTGAATATTAGTTATAGGCACATTTACATCATTAGCACCTAATTCTATAAGCGATCTCATCTCAAAAAATGGATTGCAGCTGACATTGCCTGTAAATTGAAGATCATTTCGTGAGGCTAAACAGCAATATATATAAACGAATTCTCATCATAACCTCCTCTACTACAATAGATAAACGAACTCTATCAAAACACAAGAGATACAGCATATGACAAATAACTAGCTATTGTTCCATACCTGTGGTGATTATAGTCCATTTAACGTTGGGGCACTACCATGCACGATGATATACATATGTCCATATTTTAACTGTTCTACTCTGTATGCTGGAAATCTCACCATATCAATTTTTTTTTTTTTATCAAAACCAATATGAGTTCCAGGAGGAGTGTAAAGCATATATCTTATGATACTTTGCACAACCTGCTTCTTACCCTTCAAATTCTTGAGAAAACTACTAAACAGTGATGATCCAGCATAATTCGAAATGACAATGAGTGAAAGCCTATACAAGAAGCCTGGTGTACCTGTGGATAAATTTCAATGTAACTTAACTTCTAATAAGTCAGAAGCAATGTCACCCGACTAATGGCTGGTCTAACGTTACACCTAAATACTTTGAATATGACTTTAATTCACTTCCGTTTCCCTTATAAGATACCTTGATGACTTCAAGATTATACAGTCGTTGCCTTGAATCAAAGTGGACTTGCAGTGACAACTTATTCTATGTTATCATTTATCAATTGAAGCAGATCTCCACACTCAAAGTCTCCTCGATCACTGATATATTCTTACTTGACAACATCAAAGCTGAGTCATCTATATACAGCAGAAGTTTTCCACTGCTGCTGTCAAAGGTAAGACATCAAAGTTGACATACTCATATAATACAGGGCGAGAGTGTATCCTTTAATGTCTGTGGTGAAGAACTTAGGGTGCCCATATTAGAAATGACGTACGACAGTGTATATTGGCTCCATTAGTAACTTCTCATTCCAAGGATCTCCATCATTTCTTTGCTGTTAGAAGTAGCCTTTCTTAGGCTGCTCGAGCCTCTAGAAACGAGGTTCTGGGTAACACCTGAATCCTTTCATAGAGAAAGCTTAGGATAGTAATAAATAAAAAATAAGATATTGTGACTATCATATCACCCATATTTTTGCCACGTTTGGTCTCTTCAATTGAAGAAGTAAGAAGGCGTAAGCTTTAAAAGTCTTAAGGTATTGAAGTCCATGAAGGTATTTGTCTTTTTATAACAAAATGATAGAATTCAGATCACAATATTAACCCATCATCGCGAGAACACTGGATTGCAAGTAGTTTACCCCTAAAAATATTTTCTATGACCTCGGGACTATAGTTTCCCTGCAATTGATAGATGGCAGTGTAATCTGGTTGTTCTTTCAAAGTGTTTGTTAGCAAGTACATTGAGCTTTGTGTCTTTGTTACCTTGTCTGATGTGACGTATCATAACAACAACAACTGAGCAATGTGTGCCATGTAGGAGAAGTCCTGAGACAAATGAAACAAAACTATATTTTTAATAAGGATTGTGGATATGTTAAGATGTCAAGAGTAGATATGTACCACATGAGCTGACAGACTTTGTGTAACATCTGATATGAATGAATAATCAGATTTACGAGGATAAAAAAAATGTTATAATACTTGCTGAGAGTGAAAATACAAGGCCACGATGGAGGCATCAAACAAGTTTGTTCCTCGACCCACGCTGTTCACATATGTACTTGGTATTTTCTTAGTTTTTCTGCCTCTATCCTCTCCATTAAATCATCGGAGTGCGCAGATTAAAGATAAGGTAAGATTTGTTTAAACAAATGTTCTCTAAGTTTATGGAAAACTATAATCATTGTTCTAGTCAAATTTCGCAGCATCTGACATATTTTCAAATATGGCCTTAATAAGACCTCAATTTATAGCTTGCATTTTCTTTATTCGTGGAACTAAACGAATTTCGTATCAGAATATTTATTACTGTAGCAGAAGTGATGTAAAATAGGCTATGTGAATTCATTTTATTACACCCAAGATTAAGTTCCCTTAAAGTGGGAAGGGCTTTGAAACAAAGGCAAAAATTGGAATAAAACAATGATAATAGTTCTAATCAAAGCAAATCTAGGCAAGACATACTACACTTTACTTATCCTTCCCTATTCAAACTAGACAGAGCCTAATCTAGCCACCATGAATTCAGAAAATATGAGATTTATACTTTATTGAGGATTATTCTGAGAATTATCCTCACTTAGCCCCCTAATCTATCCCTTCTTTTGGAAAAGTTAAACTGGAGGGAAGGATTTTCAGCTCCCCGCTCCTGCTCCATTAAGTCACCTTCTATGGCACGTAGGGAGTACCTGGGAAGTATTTTTCCTCCTCTATCCCCAGGGATATTCTCTCAAAGGCCCAGTCCTCTGTTCTTAACGCTACCTCGCTAATGCGGGAAATGGCGAATAGTAAGAAAGA
>JAUUDY010374170.1:0-11391 GCA_032361765.1 Panulirus inflatus
TATATATATATATATAGATATATATATTCTGGCCCCAGTTGCTCAAAATCTTCACTCCATCCTTCCATCTCCAATTAGGTCTCCTTGCTCTCCTTGTTCCCTTAACTTCTGACACATACACCCTCTTTGTCAACCTTACCTCATTCATTCTCTTAATATGTCCAAATCATTTCTGCACACCCTCTTCAGCTCTCTCAACCACACCCTTTTTATGACCACACCTCTCTCCTACCTTTTCATTACTTACTTGATCAAACCACCTCACACCACATATTGTCCTCAAACATTTCATTTGCATCCATATAATATTGTTGAGATTCCTACATCCTCAAACACACCCATTTTTGCCCTCAGATATGCTCTCTCCTTCCACACATTGTTCAGAACCTTCCACACATTGTTCAGAACCTTCACATCCTTACCCAAACTATGACCACTTCTGCTTCCATGGTTCCATTCACTGCCAGGTGTCTAAAACACTTCACTTCCTCCAATTTTTCTCCATTCAAACTCACACCCCAATTAACTTGTCTCTTAATCCTAATAAACCTAATAACCTTGCTTTTATTCTTATTTACTCTCAAATTCCTCCTTACACACATTATTGCAAACTAAGTCACCAACTTCTGCACTTCTCACTTAAATCTGCCACCAGTGCTGTATCATCAGCAGACTGCATACTTGCCCCGCTCTCCATGACTCTTGCATTCACTTCCCTCACCATCCCATCCATAAAAACAAATTAACCAAGCATGGTGACATCACACACCCTTGCTGAAGACCAACCTTCAACTGGAACCATTCACTTTCCTCTCTTCTATTCGTATACATGCCGTATATCCTTGACAAAAAGCTTCTCACTGCTTCTAGCAGCTTTCATTCTACACAATATATTATAAAGACCTTCCATAAGGTATCTCCATCAACCCTTTCATATGCTTTCTCCGGCTCCATAAATGCCACATACAAATCCATCTGTTTCTTTAAGTATATCTCACACATATTCTTTAAAGCAAACATCTTATCTGCATATCCTCTACCACTTCTGAAACCAGACAGCTCTTCCCCATCTTCCACTTGCACTAACTACGAGATTAAATTGTGTACATTTACAAGCAGATACTGTCAGTATGAATTCATATATTGTACACTCGAATCTTTAAAAAATGGAATTATTTTATCTAAAATTTTACTGTATCATACAAAAAACTAAATAATATGATTAAGATTCTATTACAAAGTTCAGTATTTCTTTATGTTTTGTCCCCATATTCCTATTCTCTTCATCTAATAAATCTACTAAGTCATAAGGAAAACTTAATTTGTTCCTAAAATATAATGAAAGCACCTGAAAGACAACAGGTATGACAATATTATGATGCATTAAACAGAAAAATTATCTCCAAGATCTTCACTTACTTTCAATCAGCTTGGTTAAAGAAGCTCTCATCACATGTATATTTTCAATACCAGAGAAGTGGAATTTGATGTTTTCATAATAAGCCTCATTCTCATACCCCTTCCCAGTAGCACGGTTAGCCATAGCATTGATCTGGAAAACACAAATGTTTGCCTCTGGGAAACACTGCGTTGGAGTTGCCCTCTGCCAGTGGCCTGTCAAGTAAGGCACAAAAGGCTAAGAAGTGGCACTGAAGTTTACCAGTTATGCCACGAAGTAAAAGGTACGAGCAACTGATGGTGATGGCTCCGATGTAAATAGGAAGATTGGTGATAGTAAAAGGAGGCAGTTTGTGGAGAAATTTGTAAGTGGTAGTTTGAATGTCTTGGAAGCTGGGAAACCCATATCCATGGGCAGGGTGCATGGAGTGAAAATGGAAATGATGAATACAAATTGAAGGAGGGCATGGAAGGAGGAATGGTATGGACAGGATTGAATGAAAATTATCAGGGGAGGGGAAAGAAAGATGTGGAATTCTGGTGTCACTGAAAGTATGGGAGGGTTTTACAGAGCAAGGATGGAATGGATCAAGAATAGTGTGGCTGAAAGGAAAGATTGGAATTCTGAAGTAAGCATGGGCATGTGTATGTGTACCTCAGAATATGAAGAATGTATGAGTTAAAGATGAAATAAAGCATTTCTAGAGAAATTTGAATGATTGTATAAACGGTTTTGAGAAGTAAAACGTGGTTGTAATGGGTGATATGAATGCAAAGGCAGGATGTGATGAAACTGGAGAGATAGTTGGTAAATAGGGAGTGGCTGGAGTGAATAAGAATGGGAAAGTTATCTTGAGGATATGTGCTGAGAGGGATTTAATCTTGCAAACATCTTTTTTTCAGCACAGAATGATTCATAGATAAACATGGATGAGAAATGATGGAAGGGTATGACTGACTATGTGGCAGTGTTTGAAAAGCTAAGAAACACTGTGCTGGATGCTTAAGTTGTGAGAGGATTCTTTTGAGACTGACATCTTGCACCTCTTGTGGTGGTAAGGATCCGGAAGAAGTAGGGGTAAGGAAGAAAGTAGAGGTAAAAGTGTTGACAAGTGAGAGATGAATCAGAAAGAATGCAAGGAGGAGCATAAAAGAAGGGTGACCAAAATTTTTGGTGAAAGTGCAAAATATGCAGGGATGCAGTCATGTGTGAATGAGGTGTTTAAAATGCTTAGAGAAAGTCTGTTAAAGGTTGTAAAATCAATACTTAGTTGCAAGGTCATGAGATATAAGAATGAAAAGGTAAATGCATGGATGATGGAAGAGAAGAAGGCATATGGTAGATTGCTTGAAAGGAATGTATCAGTGGAAGTTCAGCAAGTAGAGTGTTAAGAAGCTGACAGAGGAATGCAAAGGAGGAGTAGATAAAGATTTTGGGGAAAAGATAAGTGAAAATATGAAACTATTCTAAGAGAATGAAAAAGGAAACAGGTGAATGTAAGAGTGGAAATGTTAATATGATAAGTAAGGAAGGGGAGTTGCTGAGTCAAAAAGAGCAAGTGAAAGGAAGATGGAAAGAGTATTTTAAAGAACTAATGAATATGGGAGGTGAGGCAGCAGTTATTACATGCATAGGTATGGGGGGTTGGAAGGAAAAGGATACAAGTAAACGGACCTATAGCAGGAAGGGAGGTAAAAAGGGCAATAATGAGGTGGAAAGTAGGAAAGGCATCTGGAGTAGATGGGCTTATGGTTGAAATGTTGATGTATTGAGGAGGAAGTGTGATAGATTGGATGCATGTGATATGGAGTTCAGCAGGGAAAAAAGAAGGTTGAGCCTGGTGACTGGGTGAAAGCTATTACTGTTCCTTTATTCAAAAGAAAAGGTGCTAAGGATGTATGCAGCAATAACAGGGGAATAAGTCTGTTAAGTGTACCAGAAATAGTGTAGGCAAGAATGTTATTTGATAGTGATAGACGTGACTAAAAGCAGAATAAGTGAGGAGCAAGAGGGTTTTACGAAAGGTAATTAATGTGTGGGTAACATTTTTGTGGTGAAAATGACTGCAGAAAAGTATCTAGCAAAAGGTAAGAAGCTGTATGCAGCTCTAATGGATCTGGAGAAAGTGTATGGCAGGGTCAAGTGGAATGCTTTATGGGATTTGTTAAGGATAACTGGGGTTGGGGGCAATTGTTGTACGGTGTGGAAGCCTTATATGCAGTAGCAAATGCATGTGTAACAGTGGATGGAGAGTTAAGTGAAATTTTCAGTATGCATGTGGGTGTGAGGCAGGGCTGTGTAATGTCTCCTCAGCTCCTTAACATATATATATAGATAAGGTGAATGCAAAACTAGGCAGTGTGGTGGTGAGGTATGGTGGCTAGTGACAAGCCTGTTTTGCAGATGATACTGTGTTGTTTGCTGAGAGTGAAGAGGAGTAGCAAAAGGCTCTGTGTTTTTTATGATGTGTGTAAGCATGGGTGACTGAACATAATGCCAATAAAAGTAAAGTAATGGTGTTTGAAAGGAAACAGAGTGAAAGTGTAGATTTTGCAAAACCCCACAGAGTGAAAGAAGTAAGTGTACTAATTTGTTTTATATACTTGGGGAAGAAAGACTGGAAGTGACAATTTAAGTATTTAGTAGCTATCTTGGGTAAGTGTGGTGATAGGGAAGGAGAGATAAGGGAAAGAGCAGTACAGGGTAGGTAGAAGAGTCAATGGGTCTCATAAGAGAATAGTGAAGGGCAAAGGTGTAAGTATGGAAGTGAAGAAAGGATTTAGGGACAGTATAGTCCTCCCAACCCATACCTATGCAGTCAAAACATGAACATGGAATAAGTCTCAGTGGTCAAGAATCCAGGCTGTGGAAATGACTTAAGAGGAGAATATAGTATGACTGGATGGAATGAAGAAAAAAAATGAGGGGGTGTATAAGAGATGTAGTATGGCAGGGAATGGAAAGGGAATGAATTGTGGAGTGGTAGAGTGGGAGTTTACAAGGAGAGTGTATGAAAGTACAGTTAAGGGGTTGGTGTGAGAGGATGAACTCTTGTGACATGGGAAAATAGAATGAAAGATTACTGGAAGAATGTGTGGAATGGTGAATGTGAGGGAGACATGTAAGGACAGGGATAAGTGGAGACTCATTTGCTGTGGCCACCCCCTTGATGGGAGCTCCTGGAGGGAACATGCATCAGAGATATAGATTGATAAATAGATAGGTAGAGAAATGAATATGATTTATGCAGAAAAGTCGAAATAATATAATACTGTATTTACACTGACTGCCAATGCTTTTCACTTATCTCTCAGTGTGAATGAATGTGAAATCAATACTATCCCTCATCCTTGTCTGGTAAAACCTTTTCAATGGCTTAAGTATCATCAACACACTCTTATAGTGTAGTGAGGTCCTTGTGATGTAGTGGCATGTACATGAGCAAGACTGTGAGGTTCTGCACTTTCTTAACTAATTTTTGATACTTCTCAGGCAAAACCCTGTAAGAAAGGTTAAAGGCTTTCTGGTTATATAATCTTGACATGCCATTCTGCAGCTGTATTTGAACAGGAGCTGTGTGCTGCTGACTTGGTTTAATGGCAAAGCCTCGCTTGTATTTATTAGAATAAACAAACACCTTGCCATCCTTGGAGCTTGCTCTTGTTGTTGTCTTGGAGTTTGATTCCTGAAGTATATCAAATGCCAGGAATATGGGCCAGCCCATTTTAACCACGATAAAAGGACTTGGTTTTCTTCAACCGTAATACAGGTTTACATAGTGGTCTTCTGAATACATTTCTGCTTCAGTTTATTTCCTTTCAGTATGGCCAACATTCCTATCATAGGGTAAATAACAATGGCCAGGTACCACAAAAGTAATGTTCTGTTATATTAAACCTTTCTTGATGAATTTTCTAAAGGCAGACAAGAACCATGTTTATGCTTTTAGTGTGGTCTCCAGAGTCATCATAAAACAATATTAATGTTTCCATGTCACTGTCAGTACTAATATTAGTGTAGTGGTTGACACAGCTCGTAGTATATGCTGATAAATGCTTCCCCACAGTCTCTTTCCAGACATACATTGAAACTTGCCTCTTTTAATTTTATGTACACCAAAATTGTATATTTTCTTTTGTAGTACTGTACACGTAGTAAGTTTTGGGGTTGGCACTACTTGCTGCAAATCGATGCAGATCAGAGCAAATGCTGAGTCCTGGATGGTTTTATAAGACTTTAGAGTGTTTTGAGCTGCTTTGACATGTTTCATGCTCTACTTTGTCTGTTTTTAAGTTGTCTAATTGGTTCATTGTCAGTTTCTTTACTTAAATTACTATTTTCAATATTTACATTGTTAATAAGTACGGATGTCACTTTTGGAGGGTTCAAGCTGTTGCTCACTTTTGATTGTTTTTCATCCACAAATGGTACGTATTTTAGAGGTTGTTAATATTGAGGCCAGTTTGAGGATATTTCCTGTTTTGACTTTTGGTCCTACTGTAGTGAATGGACACTCACAGTAAATAGTTTACATGTTCATGAACAGCCTGCTTTATTTTGTCAATTTTTTGACAGAAGGTCCTGTATCACATTTATCAGGTTGTGTTGTGGCACTCTGTCTGCTTAGCTAGATCAGTTCTTACATGTTTTTCGGATATACAACACCATGAATGCTATGAAATGATTTGGGGCACACACTATGCTTGATATTGTCATAAATCAGTGTACTTAATGTAGGGTAACTTTTTGTTTGGTGTTTTATTTAATAGCAAAGCTTCTTATCCCCAGAACTCACAAGCATAGCAAGATGAGCATCATGTTGAATATAAACACCACAAGTCCAAAACCATCAAAAATAACCATAATATTGTCCATTCCCAAGTTATTAAAACAGCCTCAAATATGAGGTGGACCCATAATGCATTAGCATTGTCCATTGTATATCTTTGGCTTTGCTTCCACCTTTTTCAGCTTATCTACAATTATTTCCTAGGCTGCATATTACCATCACAAGAGCTCATAATGAAGACAAACTGCAGAAGTATGGCAGAAAATGAGCAAGAGTATCACAATACTGTGATTACAAGTTGAGTGGAACTGCAGCAGTAAACTTGATGCTCATCAGCTAATGCAGCCAGCAACAAAGATGCTGATTGATTGCTGGCTGGGCCAGGTGGTCTGATGTAACATACAGCAGAGCTACACTTTCAGGTTCACACACATGGTCTGCCACCCCTCTAAAACATGGGATTTATGGGCACTAAGGGTAAGCCCACCAAGATAAGGATCATGTAATGTGATAGAAAATGGTTAGGCATTCCTGATACCATAGAAAACAAATTTGGGGGCCATGGCAGGTGTACCCATGTGACACGGTGAGCCTCAAATAAGAGTTTACTTATCCTGTATCCTTTTGGTTATACACACAGGTAGATGGCTGATCAGATTTGTAATAAAGTAGAACTAGTACCTTGTGCATTTGTAAAATTTCTTGAGAACTCCTTCACTTTTCTCTTGTATTACTTACTGCAATCTTGCAACTTTGCTATCTTTCTTTTTTTCCCCTGTGCTGTTGACTAAGAGTATCTTGTCAGTATTCTTCATGCAGTGGTAGATTGTATGCCAAATTCTGATTTATGTTAGTGGAGAACAGAAGACAGTTGTGAATTGTGAATCAGTTCATCATGATTCTTGTGTCATGACAAGATTGTTGTAAATATATAGTAGGAGATAGTATTATAAGATTGATTTTATACAGAAACTGGAACATTTCAACTAAGATTCCTCCCAGTATTGATGCTATCGGCATATTATAAATAAAAACATTTCTTTGTGCAGAAAAAATGAGCAGTGTTGAACTGTTGTAGGTATTTATATCTGTACAATACTGTATCAAAATTCTTTTACAGTTTTATTTTAGTAGCAAGTAAGTGTCATTGTAGATATTATGATGAAGTCCTTGTGAGCTAAGGATATTTTCACATAATGCATAAAGATTTCAGATATTCTCTCTTTGTATAGAGATTTTATGTGTTATCTCTTAGTCTAGTATCTTTACCATAGGTGACACATTTCTCTTTTGTCTTTAGCATATAGAGGTTCCAAATTTTTATCTAAGTCTGAAGGCTTATGCCATTTTAGGAGGGCTTGTGTGTCGCTGTCTGGCTCTGGCTTCTTAGGCATTTATCAACTTGGTGCTGTTGAGTGCCTCAAGCAACATTGGCCAAATCTATTTAAGAGGACAAACATGGCTGGGGCATCTGCTGGTGCAATTCTGGCAGCTTGTTTGGTATGTAATGTGCCATTGGAAACTATGAAATCTAGCTTTATGGAAACAGCAATTGAAGCTCACAGATGGAAAATGGGCCCATTTAACCCCAACTTCAACATTGAGGATTACTTAAAACTGGGTCTAGAAGCCTTACCTCCTGATGCTCATATAAGGGCCAATGATAGACTATTTGTATCCCTGACTAAGGTTAGTAGTGCTGAAAATGTATTGGTCTCAAACTGGGAATCAAAAGAAGAGTTAATCCATTGTCTATTGTGTTCTTGCTTTATCCCAGTGTTCTCGGGTCATAAATATCCAGTCTTTCGTGGAGAGAAATACATAGATGGAGGATTTAGTAATAACCTTCCCATTATCCAGCAACCAACCATTACCATAAGTCCATTTGACAGCTTAGTTGATATCTGTCCTCGAAATAGCGCAAAAAGACCTGTTTATATAAACCTTGCGAAAGAAGAGATGGCTGTGACACTAACAAATGTGATACGACTAGTCCGTGCCCTCATACCACCCCCAGCTGAAGTTTTGGAGGACTTGCATCAAATGGGATACAGAGATGCTTTTCATTTTCTTAAAGTAAAATGTTCATCACTTAGGTCTGGCAAGAAGTTATGGCCTTGAAAACTATTGTCTGCTGTTATAGTTACTGAATTTGTAAATGATGCTGTTAGGATGAAATTGTTGAAGGTAAAGGAAATTCTGTGCTATAATTATATATATATTCATCTTAACAAATTTACTTATATTATTGATTTTTCATGTTTTAGAAAAAAGGAAAAGATTCTTAAACTGATGAAAATGAAATAATAACTTTGATCTGAGTGGTTCAAAAATTTAAAGAACTGTTGATGATATTTTGTGTCTATGACAGCTGAGCATTGTTGTAAGTTGGGGTTTCTTCAGAGAGAGAGAGCAATTAAGTTGTAAGGGCTCATTGTCTTCTTTATGGTAGTTGCATCATGGGCACAAAGGGTCTTTGAATATGTTGAAATGGTGTTTGTAGTATTATAGTGATGGGTGATGTCCAGAGCATAGGTGGAAAAGTATAAACCATGTTTGTCTGGGGAGTGTTATTTCTGATGGGTCTATGTCTGGAGGGTTGGAGTTTTAAACTAAGATGGGAAGTCATTGAGTCTAAACTGAAATTGGAGGTCAATTTTTTTAAATCTGGCTAGGTTATTTTAGTGTGTAGGTGTTTCGTCAGTGTTATATTTATGGAGAGGGAGTGTGTAAGTAGAGGTTACTTAAGTGTGAGGCAGGGGTAAACTTTTTATTATTATGGGGGGGGGGATGGTGATTAGATATAGAGTGGTATGGAAGAGAAGGGTCTAGTGCTGTCACTTAGAAGTGAGTGCCAAGCATGTTGAGGGAGGACTGTAACGAGAGGATCTTTGTATGTGAAGGTGCTGGATGCTGTGTATCTGCAATTGCTCGGCAGCCAGTGATTGCTCTGAATGCATTATATTGTGTGGTTTACAGCTTTGTTATATTTGCTTTTGAGAAGGTGAAACACCAGGCATGTGATGCATAGTTTAAAGTAGAGTGGATGAATTGTTTAAAAGGATGTTGAGTAATCATTTTTCTTATTCATGTAGAGTGTGTGTATGTATGTGAGGATGTATATGTAAGAAATGTAATACCTGAGGAGGATATGGAGTGTGAAGCAGGTTGTACGAGGAATGACAGTGTAAAAGCAATGTGTTTAGTAGTAAGTGCACTTTTATTGAGAGACCTAACCAGTGTTTTGAATTGAATCAGATTTATGGAGAGGATAAGCAGAGAAAGACTGAGAATGAGGATCAATGTGTCTGAAGTTGTGTTGGAGAGGGAAGTACTTACCAACTTAGAAGTACTTACAACAGAATCTTGTGAAAAGTCAGAGCTAGGGCATAGTGCTTACTACACAAAATGTTTATTGATTAACAGTGTTCCTCTTTGATACTATTCTCAGAACAAGAAAAGATGGAAGGATGGAATGCAGGAAGCTGTAGGGTCTAAGTGCCTGAACGCTCAGTAGGTCGAGAGGTTTGCATTAGACAGAATGAATTAGATCAGTTTGGTATGTGAAAGTGACTTGCTGTCAGTTGGTTGAACTACATTATATGAGGTGGTCCATGTAAACCTTGAAATAGCCTTAGGGGGGCATGGATGTGGATGGTAGGCTTTGGTTTCTGTACTTTATGTATGACTGCTTAAAAAAAAAAAATCTATGTTACTCAGTTTCTTTGTATTTTCTCATGATTGCAACTGATCACCACTGTTGAAGAATGTTCAAAACTTGATTTTCCCATACACATTATTCATGACTGGCCATCTCATTGTTTTAGTTACTTCTTGCTGTACAGTGCAACACACTGAAGAGACACATCCTATCTTGAACATTTTCCTCAATTATCTTACTTCTAAGCATTTATTTTCATCAGTTCAGATTTCACTTTGTCTTGTGTGTATATAATATCACAATCATCATCTTTCCTTCAGTCATAACAAATCTAAGTTTCATATTTTAACAAAAAGCTTTTCACTTATCCAATAGCTTGTATAATTTCTCAGGTGCTGTAGAATATATTTATGTTTTCAGTCCTGTTCTCAGCCTCATATTAAGAACAAATGTTCCTCCCAAATATGGTTATTGTAGCTTTACCTTCTTGTGTTATTATATAGGTAAATAGATATGTCACTCAGATTCCTTTCATTTGTCCCTGCAGTACTCTGCAGCATAATGATTTAGTCTCATAGACTTAATATGAAAGCTATGTAACTGTTTATTCAGTGAACTCTGTGAGAGCTTTGTTACTACATTAAAAGTAATCAGTGAAACCTTATACAGCTACTTTACCACTATGCTGCTCCACATCTACGTGTTAAAATCAATACCAGATGCAAAAGCAAAGCTTCAAACATTTGATGAATAAATTCAGCATCTTAAGATGTCAATGTGCATTATATGCTAATGCACCCTTCAATAGCTGCATCACTTTTGTAAGCAGTTTGCTCAACCAGTTACTAATGAATACTCATCTACAGCACACTCTTTATACCATATTCATAGTACCACTAACTGCATGTTATCTCAGTTACATTAGTACTACAGAGTAAACCCTCCAGGAGAGAAAAGAGACTGGCTGATTGGCAACATTATTACATAATTCTAAATTCCAACTGTACACTCACTCGATCCTTTTTCTTTACTGTTACAAAGTTTCTTTTTATTTGCTTGTAAAATTTTGTCACAAAGTTTCTTGATGTAGGCTTTTTGAAATACAACTAGCACCAAGCTGGATTATAAAGGAATATTATATCCTATAGGCTATTTATCTCTGGAAAACCTCCATGAACTCAGGAATAATGTTAGTTTTGCAGCTCATCAAAGGATTTGTAGTCTTTGTTGAACTTGATAAGGTATTTGAAAACCAGGTGTTACTTCTGTATGATGATATTTTGAGAACTAGTTGTTTCTTTTGTATGATAACATCTTGAGAACTAGTTGTTACTTTTGTATAGTAATATTTTTAGGTGGGATATTATCTATTTCTTATGATGCATATGATAGCATTGTTGACACTATGGGAAGTATGGAAATGATATTTATTCACATATTTATATTGATTGCCATATTGTACCTGTTTGTGAAACACTTTTGTGTATCATCTGAGTATGATAAGAAATTTTGTAATTTGTGTGTGTGTGTTTGTGTGTAACA